>JBCFXI010002761.1:0-17174 GCA_038496175.1 Ampulex compressa
ATATTATTTTATACAAAAGCGTATATACGTTAATAGAAGTATTCGCATCTACAACTTCGACGGCTTAGCCTTATCTAGTAAAATTCAGAATATGCGCGATAACAACGTTTTAGAGTGTACGTATAGAAAATGTCACTGAGTTTTAAAGGTATTCAAAACTTCAGAGCACTTCTTGCTTTTAGCTAAATTACACTGCCAGAATATTGCATCGTACTGCGTCTGAATCCTGATACCTACATTTCTCATATATAAAATACGCTTCGATTTTGATATCTATTGATTTATATCACCAATTTCGCAGTAATACAAAGATTCTCCCTGTAACGTTCCTAAAGCAAAGAAATTTGATCGAATGTGTCGGACACAAAACGAGATATCGTTTCTCAAATCCCACATTGCTACATATATTCAAAAGCAATTTACTTACCCCCAGTCCGCAGAATACAATCAGAACCCGGTTTACAGCCTGCATTTCAAATTTTCACAGAGAACTCCCCAATGAAATTTGATTTTCGCGACGTAATTGGACATACCATCTGATTTCTCAATCATTATTCCATGATCTAGATTCTTCCAAAGTTATCAAAACCAGGACTTGGACTTCTGGGGCTTGACGCCGCAGAACGAGCCCGACATCGGTATCTACGCCGGGAAAATTCCAACAGGAATGTTGATGTCAACCGACCAACAACGTGATTTAATTGTCAACTACTTGTGGCCGGCAATGCAGGAAGCCGGTTTCAAAGACATCAAGATATTGATAGGGGACCTGGCCAGCAGAAGCGGTTTGCTCGACTGGGCGAAACAAGTAATGGGCGACGAAAAAGCGAGAAAGGTCGTTGCAGGCTCTGCTGTTCATTGGTATTACGACAATATAACCTCCCCCGATGTCTTGACCGAGACCAAGGAAATGTTTCCAGAGAAGATCATCCTGTATACTGAGGCTTGCTCAGGTGTTGTTACAGGTAGGTAGGAGAGAAGCTTTCCTGATGAGTGAATATCGATCGCGGTGTGGAAAGACGCGAATGGTGTTTCATGCTCGATTCAATGGACACGAATGGATGCTTCATTCTCATATGTACATAGTCGCATTGTTTAATGTCCTGTCAAGGAATCGAGCAAAAATCCCTTATTATGGAGATGAGTTAAGGGGAATTACATAAGGGAGCTCTCTTTCGTTATACCCTGGAGGTTTACATAAGAGGGATTTCTTTTAGTTATCTCACAGGAAAAATGTCTTCCGGGAAATTTCATAAAATTCATGGTTTCCCTTTCCAGACCCACGAGTGTTATTGGGTTCCTGGCAACGAGGAGAAAATTACGCCAAGAATATTATAGAGGTCTTGTCGCACTGGGTGTCCGGCTGGGTGGACTGGAACATCGCGCTGAATTTGGAAGGTGGACCAAGTGTAAATCACGTGGATTCGCCAATAATTGTCAACGCTACCGCAGACGAATTCTATAAGCAGCCTATGTTCTACGCCATGGGACATTTCTCTAAGTAAATTTCGCGATCGAATATTATGCATTCCGACGCGTGTAATGGAAATATTATTATCCGCAAAATTCCTGCTCGTAGATATATCCCCCCTGATAGCGTCAGGATTGGAACGAAGTCTGCAGGAATGGAAGGCGTTAAGCACGTTGCCTTTTCAAAGCCTGATAACGACACCGTCTTAGTAATGCTAAATACGTAAGTATGATTTAAATCTACACAAGAATCAATGTATCCTACATTTACAGCGTTGCGCAACATTTGTCCGATTGCAGCAAATTAAAGTTTTCTTTCGTACTTATTTTACCAGGGACGAAAGCGAGGCAGAGATAATGGTAGAAGATCGTCTTAAAGGAGTCGCTAAATTAATTCTACCACCAAAATCTATAAACACATTAACGTACGGGTACTTGAGTAATACAAAAAATTGATAATGCGATGATGAGTTTAACAAGGAGACCGCGGGTATAAGTTAATGTTATAAAAAATAAGCCAAACTATTTAACTTCATTATATATACGTGCATGTATGGAAAACCGAGACTGTCAAGTGCAGTTGTTTCTATACGTTATTTAATACATTTATTTATAATTCACATTAACGTACGACTTCACAGTGTTAAAAATGAAAATACGCCTGCTAATACGTATTTTGCGTTTTTGTAATTTATCTGTAATTCATACTATTTCTCCATCTCGAATTTATGAATATGTTAATGTAATATTATGAAATAAAAATATGATTTATTTGAATATTTGCATTTGAAATTCCGTATGTGTAATACGTAAACGTATGTTCCTGCATCGATCCATTACTAATCAAAACTTCTAGAACTTTAACTATCAGCTGATCTAAGGTTCATTAAAAACAGCGAGAAAAATTTCAGCTGTTAGGCAAGAATCCGTTCAATATCTTTTGAGCCTGACACGCTTTGTGATAAAGTAACAAATTGAAACTCGTTTTAGATCAGAATTTCAATCGTTTTTTGCTAATCAATCTACCTTAGAACTTACATAGAATTATATTTCCAAAAAACACAAGACTATAGATAAATTATTCAAACATTACAATTGCACACGAAGTTATAGCAATATGAGATAAATAAATACTTGCGATATATCTTTTATTGGAAGATATTTCTCATAATAACATTTACGAATTGAACATTAGTGTTTAAAAGCCTAATGTGATAATAAAGTAGCGCACGTTGTTTTTATTTTGCACTGATACCAAGTCGGAATAATTAAAGGAACATCATTTTTCAAACATTATACAAAAGGAAATTATGGCAAAGGGCGCTAACGACGTTATAACTTCTCATAAAGTATATCAAATAGTTTATGCCAATTTTGAAAATAAAATTCGACCATAACCTCCGAAAAATACGAGAGTAACGAAAGCGATCTGAAAACTTTTTATATCTTTGAAGAAATAACATTCGATCTCTTACAATTTGTCAATCGATTTTTTCACGCAACAGCATGTAGAAGAAAGCACACTTATGTCAAATTCAAATGACAACAAGAACAAGATCAGTCGAGAGCATGGAAAGGAAGCAGCAGGATAAAAAATTACTCGACGACCTTTACTTGATCTGTGATTTCTCCAAGACTTTTTATTACTCACCGCAATCGGTTTTACGTCGATAGGTGTAATAGCGTTCCATCGCGGAACCGTTCTCTAGTATGGTTCCAAATTTTCTGGATGACAGCAGCAGAGTGAGACCGTTATCGATATTCGAAGGACGCTCACGTTAGCTGGGTACATATTATGTGGGTTACCAGTTCAAGGTCCATTTCCTTCCTGGCCCGGGATATAAGCTCGTTCGTACAGCAGGTAACTTATTCGCACTTCCGTTGACCCATTTCACTGCTTTTCACGTACATGCTTTGGTTGGATCTTCCGTAAAAGGTTATCATAATGATCCGCTTTTATCTTTACATAGCCCAATTCTGCTCCAACGCGAAATTATCGTATAATCCTATATACTCGTCTTTATTTACTAAATCTTTATTACTAACATATATTTTTATTTATTCAAAATGAATTGTCTCTAGATTATCGACAATACCATATATACATACATACATACATACACACATATGTATATGTATGTATAACATATATAAATGATATAATGTTATATTGCCAACAATAACGTTATATTATCTTTCTTTACCCTCGATCATTTTACGCAGATTCGTTCAAAGAATTCCTCGTTCTGATCCATCAGTTCAGGGAAGAGTATAACGACGAAAGTCGGAAAAGAAAAAATTCCTGCGCAATTATTTCCCGAACTATATTCACGGAAAATAAGTTCACGCTTTACTTTACTCAAGCCTCAGTTAAAATGATCTTCCAAGCGCATTACAACCTGAGAAATAACTCAAATAATAATTCGAACGGGAGACGCTCAGCGTATTAAGATAACGCAACGCAATACTCGAATGACGTAAGGGTTCCTTAAACTTCGGGCAACCACGGGATCCTGTAAAGCCACGGCGAGACGAGAGGGCGTATAACGAGATATGCAGTTTTATATTCAGGTTGGCGAGGGTGTAACTCCGTAAAAGGAGCGGAGAGTAGGAGGAAGCTGGCGCGTCCCGTTAAGAACGGCTGGATACAGGAACGATCGAATAGAGTCCATCGATTTCGCGAAGATCTGCCGTGGTTCCTGCAGGAGGAAGTTGTTCCCGAACGTGCCTTCGCGCCCACCGACGTCTGTCGATACGTTATTCAATTCCACGGTATTGGATTCCCCATCCCGCGACGCGTAGCCGCGCTGCGACTGCAGCCGTAGCTTTTCCGCGCCCAAAAACGATGCAGTTCCATCAGGGTGTCCTTCCGCCCCCGCCCCCCTTTTTCCACCTCTGTATCTCGACATCCGATATATTGAATGGCGTGTGAAAATGTTTGGGAAATCAGCTGTTATGGCTGATTTACATGCCTGACAAACCTGGACCCTGTCGCCTCTGGGAGGTGAGAGATTTTGCAAGAGCCAAGATGCACGCTCTGATCGAGACCTGTTAGTTGAAAATGGTCGATGAACAGCAATATTAATGTTGGTTCACGACGTGCTATGCTGGAAGTCTTGAATGTGCCAAAGGGTTGATGATTTTAATCGAGCGGAAGATATATTTTCTGCTTGATTGAGACCATCAACTTCTTGGAATAATAATGTTAATTGAGTAAAAACTATCGATATTGACAAGGTAATCGATGTGAAAATTATTGTTCATCGATGGCGATCGTTTCCTTGCGCAATTCTAAGTTTGTGTCTAGCTGAAGAATTATAGTCTGAATGAAAGTAGAATCGAATGTAAAATATCCGAGCGGCTAATTGATATTGTGCCATTATCTATGGCTAATTGCGTTAATTCATTAATGAAGGAGAACCTACGCTTTGCTCAGCCTCGTTTACTAAATTAAAAATCACAGGTATAAACACCTGCGGGACATAAACTGCCGCGCACACGGCTGTACATTTACGATAAGAAGCTTGTGTTTGATTTGTGACGTTGTTGCCTTGCAGTCTAGCGCATCCATTATTAATTCTGTGTGTAATGGGAGCTTCCCTCTGCATCTCGTAGCAGGGAGAAGGTTGCATCCGTATGTGGATTAAAATTCATGCGTAACCTTCAAAAGGAATCTGAGGAACACGCGAGGTATGGCTGGTCATAATTCTCTGTCCGAATTGCATTAAATGGCTAATCTCGTTGCGCAAGAAAACAAACGGTTTTTAATGAAGCGATCAAAAAAAAATGTCCGTACTTATAGCAGATCCACGATATGTATAACGGACCAATAAAGAAGAAAACGCGTTATTTCATATAACGCGAAGATAATACAGAATTATTATTGTATATTATACCATTACTTCTACTTTTATATACCAGATTAAACTACAATTTCGCAACAAACATTCGCAATTAAGCCATTTATATTCTGAGACTGGGAAAATAGTATTGCGCTGTATTACGTATTTAAACGGTTGGTTTTGCAAAAAAGTAAACGTTATCGCTACGCTCCTCGTGTAACCTGATTTGCCACTTCTCCGTTTCTTCCGTTTTTTCCAGCGGGAGTAAAACAAGTCGTTGGTTTCCCGTTGATATTGTTACGTTTTCTCTTGCACGACCTGACACGATATATGCGAATTTTATGTGAGTACCAAGACACTTGCACGATCTGCATCCGGTATTTCAATCTTCTTCCCCTCGCACTCACTATTGCGCTCGTAGATCGAAGTAAGGCCAACGAGATAAAAAATATACATATACATACCGCATACTCCAAACGGATCTTTATAGCTTATAAACCATATTAGATACAAATCTGTAAGAAAGTAACGGGTGCTTGTGCAAGAAGCGTGTGGCAGTTAGCCAAAGTAGAGCAATAACAATATTATTTGCTCGAATTCGCTTACCGCAATCTCTATCATACCTAAGTATTATTGTTTCATCGATTATTTACCACTATTAGCACCATTTCCTCTCACTTTTACAAGAAGCCAATTGATAAAACCGCCACACGTTCCAAGCAACTGAATATATTTCGAGTTGGACGCAATGATTTCCACATGCGCTCTCGATTATAAAATCACGAACATTTCTTTAATGTACCGAGTGTGTGTCAAGGGCCTCTGCGCTTTCTTTTTATGCAACATCGGATGGACACAACAGAAATAAGTCATTCTTAACTTGCTTTCAGTTCACGATCTCCAGTGTTCCACTCCACTCTCGTGTGTTTAAAAATACCCTTCTCAATATCCACTCAGACAGTGCAGTATCCCCAATTAGCTAAGGTCTGAGCGCTAATCATTAATATCCATTCACTTTGTATCCCATTATACATTACAAATGTCAGTGTCGTGTCGTTAAGCGCCTTAGAGTCGTTTAATCGCCTAGTCGATCAAGCAGCTTTTAAAGAATACTCGCGAGCAATGCGAAGAACGATCGTGCACGATTCCTCGATTCCACCTAGCCTGCAGAACACTTTGGTTCAAGGTCATGGCGGATTTGAGCGTGCACTTGAATAATCGATATACCTGGACGCTGATGCGTCGGCGGATAATAGCTGTCCGTGCGCCAATGCAAAAAGGCGTGACCACTTGATACATCCGTGATGAAGCGGACCGGGGGAACGGAAGGGGCGCAAAATAGAGATAGGAAAAATCGATTGGTGACTCGCAGGCAGGTGCAAGCATCTAACGGGGTTTTTGCATAAAAGCCATTGTATCTCGGAGGATCTATGGCTTCCCAATGCCGTGGATCGATCGGCGATTAAAGCGCGTACCGACGTGCAGGCCAGAAGAAATGAATCGCGTGCCTCGCGGAAGCGGCTTTTAATGCGGAAGGGTAATCGAAGTTATGGAGGATGCGCAAAAAAATGATAAGCGACCGTCTCGCATATCCATCACGCGTCATTCTTGGAGAGACGAGACTTTCGCTCGAGAGTCGCGATTTATTGCAACGGCGCACGATGTCAACTCTCGATAATGCTTGAGCATTAATTCGAAACGCGATTCGATACGCACTCCCGGATGACGTTCGTACCTAAGACTTACATTTTAAACGTCATCGCGAATAAATCACACGATTGTTCACAGTTGCGGAAATAAAAACCGGCTGCTTCATTTTTTTATCCGTTAATTTGCAGTTTTGTATTAACATAAGGGGCGTGTGCCGTGTGACTTTTTGTGCGACACACCCACTGGTTGTCTATCGCGGCGGTGTGATGCATGTCCTTTTTTTTCGTTCCATTCGCCTAGGTTTAACAATTACCAACGCGCGTTAATGTAGCACAGCGAATGATGTTCGATGTTTGATGTTCTACACGGACCGTGTTTGTCATCTACCACTCAGGTTACGCGGGGTAACATGCAGTGGCGCGTTGAGCAGCGTTTTATGTGTTCCAACCGAGAACTGTTTAGACGGCCATCATTTGCGATGTAATATAAAGCTTTTCGTCGATTCATTGGGATGTTTAACTATGACTATTATTACATTAATTTTTGTCTAAGCTACAAGTATTGTTTAATTATAGTACTGTCCACAACCTTTTCCACGCGAATTTGACATGAACGAAAGTTTAATACTGAGAAAATTAAATTGAATATTGAGATTAATTAAAGATTAGTTTGTGAATGCCTATAATTAAAGTAACGAACAAATACGCGTGATATACGAATACGTGTAATATATATATACAATAAAATTGCGCGTAATACACGAATACCCGATATTTTGGATCAATGATTACCTAAAATTTCTTGTCTACATCCTCATACAATTCCTACGAACAGAAGAAATTAAAAAGGATACTGAAGATTAACAACGTAATGAGATAATGCATTTTATCATAATCCCTGGAAACAAAAAATTCACTTGTGCTATTTAAAAATAAACGAACCCAAATTAAGATGAAGAAAATGATAACGTTCAAATGAGATTTATGTCTAAAAGGAGGTTCGTAAATTATTCACTCTACCTTAGGATCTGTGCACAATGAGAATTAATGATTCTAAAATTATTTTTGCGCCGCCACGTAAATCCCAAGGACTTTGGGAACATCAGGCTCGCGACGGACTTAATCATCATGAATGTTAAGGTTGTCAGCAATATTCTCGACCCGAAAGATGGAGTCCAGAAGATGCAATTGTATCCGAATATCAATGCAACCGATCTCACCGAGCACAGAAGTAAAGCTGTATTTAGTACATGAATATTTATACGATAAGTGTTATATAATCTAATCTGTGTTACATGCAAATGCATGTAAAATCAATGTCGTATTTAAAGTTTATGATCCGAAGACGGTAGCTACATCAGGCTGTGCCCTGAGGATTTTTCTCCGAGAATTGTTTGACGCAATAATTCCTCCGCAAGTCAGTACCCACCTAGCATTTTATTAGTTCCGACAACGATAAATCTGAGCAAGCAATCGATAAAATATGAAAGAATTATTCAAATACATACACTGTTCCAACTCAGAATCTATGTATGAAAATCCTGAATAATTCTCGCCCCAAAAGACTCGACGGCCGCATCCCAAATAACTTGATAACCTTATATGTGTAGCATTATTTTACTTTTATGAAACCTTTAACGCGTATCCCAGTATTAAAACGTGATGAGTATTAACAACTACACAATAATCTTCATTGCAATATATTTTGGTGAAACTCTAACGCACGATGAAAACTCGTCTGTGAAAATCGGGGTGGTCATCGCGTGACTGAATATTTCATGAACATATTCGTATCAAAATGGAATGTTGTTTATCATTGCTGTAATTCAAATAAGAGGTTTGTATTTATTTCTGATGTTCTTCGATCAAGAATCGCGATAAATTAGATGTTACAAAGAAGGTTATTTGCAGCCTCGATTTCTAAATGATGCACTTCACTTCGGAATTTCATCAGTCATGAGGAAAATAAAATCGTTACACGATATTTTATAATCGATCATCTGGTAACTGCTTATTACTTCTTCAAGAAAAGGTAGCAATTAGATATAAATGATCTATAATCTTTAGGTACGATATGTGAAACCAGTTTTAAAAATCAGTATAATAACAGATCTATTTTCCTTGGTTTTCTTGTCAAGATACCTTAACATGGCATCGGATTCAAAGATAATAAAAATTCATATATCTATAACCGATTTAACGTAAAATCTAATTTGTATTACACGCAGGGATCTCAACAATTCTTTGGCTAAATCCTGCGCGTACATCTCGCTGTGTTCGCAATCATAGCTGCGTTGCAAAGTTTTCTATTTCTCATCCTCACCATTCATTATATTACGCGTTAACAGTGATTCACTCGTCTCTTCGTTTCTACGAAAATACATCGTAAAGCAAATTTGCTTTCCTGTGGCATTACACTTTACTGTCAAAGTGTAAATTCATTTTCGCCAGAATAGATCCATGTATTCCGAGAATATGTTTGTAAAAAAGCAGCATAACCGCAAACGTAGTGAAAAACAGACATTGCCTTCCAGAGCTGCGTCTTACAAGCACCTTCAAATTAACGATCCTTGCCGTGGATTCCAAGTAATTTTTAATTTCAAATAATTACATTGAATATGACCTCATGAGCATGTCATTGCATTAATTACAGCGCACCGTAATGAAGTTTTGAACGAGGATCTTTACCGCGATAGCTATATTAATATCTTTGAAGTAGGCGACCGGGGGTGCGCCTATGACGCGGGCGCGGTATAAATAATGCAGACCAAAAGGTCAATAAACGACAATAACTGATCGACTGGGCGTTTATAAATGTCCGCAGCAAATGAAACGATATGTGGGCAACAATCGAATCCGGCTAGTATCCTTGATACCCCAACTGGAATGTGTATAACATCCATCGTATCGATATCGATCTCTATCTTAAGCTTCGTACTTTGTTCAAATACGTATTTATAAATCCTTAAATTACATATTAGGTATTAAAAGAAACAGTATTAGAATATTATGACATTGTATTTTATTTATAAATATTTCGTTGGACACACTATCCTAGTTGTTTTCGCTTTTCTCGAGTTTAAAAGCAAATCGGGAAAATAACTAAGGCCATTTTTATCTCAGGTTTAATGACTCTGGGTGAAGTCAGTGTCTGGCAAGTATAAGTGGTGTACGTCTTGTTTCCCAGAAGGACCTACTTTGTGGCCCAAGCATGGCCGAATCGGCCCTTTTGAAACTTTGTAGAAAGTAGGCGGCACTTTGAAGAGTGCCCCTTAGCATGTATAGCGAGTAAATATATGTACATGTACGTGATGTATACGCGCGTGTGATGTACATCATTCGTGTAAGATGAATATAGCCGGCAAGGAGAATTATCATTTATAGTAATCTAGATTTTTTTACATTGGACTTTCTTAGAAAATTTGTATTTACCCAATAATGTTTCCCGAATATTTACCTGAAGGTTTATCGAAGTACAAGTAGAAAAACATTCTTGATTTATCCCCCGCCTAGCTAAAGGCACAGATTGTTTCTCACTATCTAGTGCAAGATAAATGTTTTAAATATGTTATTAAAGCGTACCCATTTAATTAAAGATATAAATCACCATTCACACCAATAATTGACAAATATTATTGTGATTAGGACTGGACTCCATTTACGCAGTGGAGAATGAAAAAATGGCAGCAGATTTTTAATGTACCGTGCATAAATTAAAAAAAAATAATGGTTAGCAGCGTGAACGCGCTTTTACATTCTTACTAAAAGTTGGAATTCTATTATTTGCATACCGGTTTGGTTATTTAAAAGTAATTGAATAGCGCCGTGGCATTCAAACGAAGGTTCAATAATGTGGAGCTTGCCATTTGTACTCTCGCTATGTATTATTTTTTGTGTCGTAAAGAACGAGAAGAAACGATACGGTTCATTGGGAAATACCTTCGTTCGAGGAAAATTGTCAGTGCTGGTAAAAACCACACGATGCATTTATATGACATTACAAAAAAGGACAGAATTAAATTCTAGGAAATCATTACGTCATTCTGCGTAAACATATTTCGTTTTCACATTTAATTTTCTATCGCACCGGTTTTTACTTCAATGTTATTTCCATGCATACATTTTTTCAAATTAAATGAGAGTAATTAAATATCAATAAAAACTGGAAGCTTTTACACTTGAATACCTAGCTATTTTACGATCTTACTCGTGGCATACTTTATCAATATTTGTATACCTTGAATCCACGAAAAATATTCCAATTAAATACCAGCGTATTTTCCTGTATAATTGGAATAAGAAAAATAACGATCAGAAGTGCAATATGAAACATAAAAAGCAAAAAACGACAACTAACGAATGTGTAAATTGTGGGAAAATATATAAAGGATGAAAAAATATTCAGCACTCACTTTGATCTATAAATACTATTTATTAATCTGTCGCAAAACACTATATCAATAAAAAGGATAAACAACTTCTTATACCAAATAACACAAAATTTGCAAGCATAATAAAAAGAAATTCTAATAGACACTTCACATCCCATAAATAGAGTCGTGTGGCATACCTGCTGTTCAACTTAATGGGAAAAAGATCAGCAAGAGATTGTGATAAAGCGGAACTCTCAATAAAAATCCTCGAAACCACAAACCTGTTCGACTGTTCCTTATCCACCCCCACTTAACGAGTGTTTGGTTTAGCATAAGAGGGAATATATAGTCCTCCTTGGATCGTGAGAAGAAACCTTAGTTTCCGAGCGCACCTGTCGCCGCGCTCGACTTCTTCTTTGACTCCCGTTAAAGATTTCAGAAAATGACTTCGACCCTATCAATAGTGCGCTGTGCTCTGTTATCGACTATTCTGACATTGGCCAGCTGCGATTTCGAGCTACAGCTGCTTCACGTGGTAAATTCCCATTGATTTTGCTAAATCACTTCCCTCCATAACGACAACGTCGTTATAACTTTCGGCCAGGAATTCTCGAACGCGGTTCTTCACAAAGTGAAATGGTGCGATAATACAGTGCACAGTATCGATTCAGAATATTTGGCGTGTATTATTGTATACCAGTATCGTATGTCGGGCTTTTGGTCTCGACTCTAGTGACAGTGAATAACACGTTTGGCAAAGTTTAAGGAATGTCGTAACGGTTATATGGTCGTAGGATTTAGACTTTCTTTTATCTTTAAAGGTATTTCGACATGGTGATAAAGTACCACACCGGGAGTATCAATATTATCCGAATGACCCTTATCGAAATCATTCTTATTATCCCATGGGAAATGGCGATTTAACAAATGTAAGTAAAAACTACGATAACAAGAAACCCAAATTAAAGTACGATATTAAAGCGATCACTGTTCTATATTTAATCTCTTCTTAGTGTTATTGTGTTTACTTAATTTTTATTTGTGCGTTACATATTGCTCGTACAATAGCTAATCAAGAGTTGAGTTCGTTATAGAGAACACTATGTCGTTGTATGGCAGTTTTGAGTGACAATCGTAAATTATAAATGTTGCATTAGTACATTAGTACGAGATAAATAGTGAAATTATTATTTGTATAATCCGTGGAGATTTATGACCTATGATGACCAATTAAAAAATGTGTATATTAGTTCCGTACATCTTAAAAGTTGTGCCTGAATTAATAATGCAACCTTATTCGACGAACAATACGTAATAATGTTGATAGGTGGTCATAATAGGCCACAGATCATCATTTCCTTGTTGAAGAAAAAATATATGATAAATAACGTAAGTGCATAGTCGGGAATAAAAGTTTGTCATGAAAATAATACCCTTGCCACAAATTACACTTGGTATTATGTACATAATTGCCTTGCTATAAGCAAAATCCAAATCGCAATTAAATGGCCATAGGGAATTATCCTAAGGCCAACAAGCGAATGCCGATTATCAGAACTCCTACATTATGTAACTCTACCAATTACCATTTTATAACAGAGCTTACTCATGTCCAATTTAAATCGGAATTAGCCTCGCTGAATATCGAAGAATGACAAAAGGCTGTAATACAAAGGCAAAATCAAAAAATACATGCTGCATCCTAGTTCTTCCCTTGTTTTTGGGAACAATTCCACAGACTCGATCGGCCACATCACTAATAAATTTGAATCAAAAGCTTCCTACAATCGCCAAATTCCTGTCGAGTCTGATTAAATTGAACTCGACGATTAAAGTCAGACGAACAATAGTCCGATAATTAAAAGTAAAAATACACAATGCTGCTTTTCGCAAATACTTCGATACGTTTAGCCATTGAAAATACCATTAATCAAAACGGCGGTATGGAAAATCGAAAGCTTGATCAAATCGACGAGAAAGCTAAAGATTCGCAATTTTTATGCGAATATCGTGTATCAGAGACGGTGCGACACATCGTTATCAATTATTTTTTGCATTTAGCAAGGCAAGATGCGGGAATACAGAATTGGCACTATGCTACGGGAACGTTACGATCAATATTTCGGGTCGGATTATTGGCCGGACAAGATCTATGCCCAATCGACGGATATTCCAAGGACCCAGTTGTCCCTTCAGTTGGTTCTGGCAGGATTATACCCTCCCTCGGAGAAGCAGACCTGGAATCCTCGTTTGCCCTGGATTCCGGCTTGGACGTTCTTCGTGCCCTCCGAGGTTGACAATCTCCTATTTCCACATAGCTGCCCGCGGTGGGTATTTTGATTCCCCGATTTATAGCAATAATACGAAAGCACACTTCTAAAATCTGCTTTGCAATTCCTTTTCGTCCCCGATTAACATTCTATAAATGTACTCGTGTACCTACATATATCTACATTCACCGTGCTGTAATACCTGATAATCGTATTCCATATTATGATGCATCAAATGCTGTCGAAAAGTACTCGGTCTACGATACGAGTATATCGATTA
Source organism: Ampulex compressa (assembly GCA_038496175.1). Classification (NCBI taxonomy): domain Eukaryota; kingdom Metazoa; phylum Arthropoda; class Insecta; order Hymenoptera; family Ampulicidae; genus Ampulex; species Ampulex compressa. The sequence continues at coordinate 13,885 of JBCFXI010002761.1, forward strand.
TATTACCCGTTTACGAGGAGTCTGAAAAATCTTGTTTACAAACAGTGAAACAGATGTCCACTGATAGAATAAACGGTTATAAGCTCTATGATACTAATTGTAGTATTAGATGAAGAAGTACAAATTCTTTAACGCGCCTTTGATTTGCAGATACAAAGAAGCGTACGATCGGTATCTCCAACAGGATCACGTGAAAAGCGTTATTAACAAGTACAAGGACGTTATGGAGTATTTAACGAAACATTCTGGAAAAGTGATTAACACGACAGCAAGCGTTGCTTTTCTCTACAATTTATTGAAGGAGGAAGTAATGAATTCTTGTTCCTACACATTCATGCCTCTTGACTTTTATCGTATTGTTGCGTCCGGGTGTGCTCGCGGTTCAGTCGTCCGCTCCTTCGACAGTTCCGCGGAAGGGTTGAGACGCGGACACATAAAGACTGAAGAGCGCGCCTCCTTTTTCAGCTCCGTGGTCCCTATTTCTAAACTCTATCTACCATCTAATCAAATCTCTCCCCTATCAGCCGGGCACTCCTTTCTAACGCCTCAATCCTGGCCTCGGCCGCAGCTCGCGCGGCTTTAGAGGCACAGCTTCCTCCGCCCGCCTCGTCTCTGCCGCCAACGCCCCTTCCCGCTCCCATCGAGCTTCCGAAAGTCGTTGTTGCTCCGCAAGCTGCCCCGCCAATGAGTTTTGGAGTTCCAAGAAGAGCTCCTCCAACGAAGGCTTAATCTTCTTTTCCCCGGCGCAGAACGAGTCAATATCCCACTTCTGACGCCGATTTTGCGTCCGGGGCTGCTCGCGGTTGATTTCATACCGTAGGAATTATCAGCACGTAATACACCAATGTAACTTTAGCAGGAAGAACTGTTTATTGTATCGGTCAAGGAACAGAGTAAAACAGGTTCTACCGCTTTCGCGCTTTAGAGATACTCCGTTATTATAAACAACGTTCTACTGTTTTTCTGTCGTCGGAGCGTGCTCAGGGGGGGGGGGGGACCCTCCGTACACCAGGACCCGGGTCGCAACAGTATTTTTAGTCAAGTATTAAGTCATACTCCATTCCAGGCATCGCAAAATTTGACATTACCGAAATGGACTGAGAAAGTATATCCTAGTCCAATGAATGAAATAATCGCATTGGACTTCAAGCTTCGATCTAATTCCGTTACTCTGAGACGTCTGAACGGAGGTAGGGTACTCGACATTTTTTAACACTAGAACTACCAGCCACATTCCGGGCATATTTAGAACACCACGAACGTCTTTAAAAAAAGGGGGAGAGTAAAAGGAAATTTGAGTAAATCAAAATGGTGATCCAAATACTGCATGAAAATCATGGAAAATCTCGAAAAATACATCGTTGTAAAGCACTGCGATTTTTTAAAGAAATGACTGACCGGTCATTTTGACTGGTTTGGTAGTTCTAGTGTTAAACATAATTAATTCTCTTACATTGGAAATGATTATTCATCGAACATTACTTTGCGCTTTTAATCACAGGCACGTTATTGCAGAAAGCGATATCCGATATTAGAGACTATCAGGCGGGGAAATTGAAACCGCCGGACAGAAAAGCATTCTTGTTCTCGGCACACGAAGTAAACGTCGCGGCATTCGCGAGGACTTTAGGAACCAACGAGCCACTGATCCCCGCTTACGGATCCGCCATCATCTTAGAAACGCTACGTGACAAAAAGGGCACTTACTTTGTCCGGGTAATTATACTTATAATCCATACGTTGGCATGATTATTACTCGTGCACTTTGAAGAACGCGGTAAAACAATTCTCTTAGGTTTTATGTTTGCTTATTACACAGCACCGTGATAATTTATGACCAGTTTAAGCATTTATTTAATTAATCCTTTTGTCCGTACAACGTGTAACATGGACAAACGACTTATGATCTATTTGGTACGTCTAAGGTTTTATTATGGACCGGAGTCACCGAGCAGCTCGTTACTCAAACAGTCCCAGGCTGCGCGGAACTTTGCCCGTTCGACGAATTCCTGAGGGTCGTAAAAGACGTGATACCCAACGACGACGAATATCACTGTCGGCCTAATAAGACGTCAGGCAAATCAGAAAAGCACGTTTATCAAGATTCCTCGGCGGCGAATATCGCCATTGGCAGATTTTGGCCACTCGTTTTAATGGTCGTTATTTTCACGCTCGAATGTGAATGGGTATGAAATTCGATTACTTAGACAGAACGACGTATGATTAATGGTATAACCGTATGACATCGCGAATTAAAATTTATTTACGTATTTATTCCTCACATTGTTAGAGAACGGATATAAAGAACGAGAACCGCGGAGCCTGCTCTGAAAAGATCTAAGAGTACTGAGTGACAATATTGTTATAATAATTTAGTTACATTTTACCGTTATGTTTTTTAAATTAGTCGTTTGGAAATTCAGTTTGGAAGCTAAACAAAAATTTGAATTGCAAGATCAATAACAAAAGTTTTGTTTTATTTTGCAATCGTGTGATTGTAGGTAATAACTGTAGTGCTGTATGTTACCTCTTAATTTATTCGTTAACCATCGTTTCCTATATTCAATGTCGACGTTTGTACACAATTGCCAAACTATTTTTAGAAAAATGTATATATACATAAATGATACCGTACGTTTGAAGTAACCGTAATAATAATAACATCTGTATTAAAATATAATCGATGTGGATTTTAATATAGAAGAATAGTAACGTTACTATTGATGTGATATTGAAAATATTCCATTACCTAACGCGCATTATATTTTTCCATATTGTAGATATTTTGTATAAATGTAATGAAAATTTCAACCCCGATATATGTAATATTAATATTTTACAACTATTATCACTATATAATACAACTCACTAAAAAGATTTTTTATGTTAAACGATTGGATAATTTTCTGTCCAATCAGTTTAATTTCTCTGCTCGTACGAGGTTTGCTCAAAACTAGGTTTGTAAAAAAGAAATGTTATAATCAGCAAAAAAATGAGAACTCTATAACTACGATTAAAACAGTTCAGTTATGAATTGACGAGTATTATGATCCTTTATACAATGCCATCTTTTTCATTCTCCGCTACTCCGCAAAGAAATAAGTCTTTACGGTCCAAGTATCTTAACTTAAAGTTGCATCACGCAGGGTCCTTGCACTTTCGTCACGGTAAACCACCTTACTTAGGGAAGCTATGCGTGAAACTAGTACACTCGGTAAGAACAAAACTTTATGTTCAGAAGATTGCCTTCTACTTGTTACCAGAAGACGAACTTCAATGTAATATAAATA
>JBCFXI010002762.1:0-17168 GCA_038496175.1 Ampulex compressa
TATATATATATATATATTTTTTTTTTCAGCGCATTAAATAAATATGTCAGCATGTACCATCCGAAGGTCAAGTTCAACGCGTACCACGAATGGTACACGTGGCAGGTTCACGCGTTAATGGAGCGCGTCTACGCGAGCGATAAGCAGCCAAAACAACCGAAATAGGGGGAGATCGTGTCTTATCGCGAAAGCGGGCTCCGCAAAAGTTACACGCCGAATGTATTTTCCACTTTGGCTCCCGTCGGTTTCCTTTGATTTACGAGATTGGCCATGCTTCAAAGATGGTATCCGGGAATCAATTTTGTATCGCGCTTCCGTGATGCACGACGTTTCTGCCAGGGGCTCCGATCCCCTCGAGCGTAGAATTCCTCGCGTGGCTGCGATTTCCAATTAAGAAGTAACACGAGAAGATGCAAAACACTTCGACTACAGACGAGTCCTCCATCCTCGATTCCTCCTTCTTATTACCCATTTATGTACTGAGTAAATGATAATTCCAAATTCCAACAGAGCTCTAAAATCGCGCAGCCCTTCGCGCCAAGTGGCGGAGCGCAAATAATACCGCTATAAATAATATCAATCCAAATACAGCCGAGGCATCGGATCTCGGTGTTTTCAATCCGCGATATTGAATTTCGATATTTCCGTAAGCCGTGAAACGAAGGGTGAAATAAAGGAGAATGGGCCGCCTTTGCGCAGAGCGCGGAATATTGAACGAAGTTATATTCCGCCCTGACCCACGGAGCGCTGATTGCGTTTCGAGTTTATGGGAGCTCCGCCCGACAGATTCTGCGGGCCGGCCATCCCGGATTTGCCAGAATGAACAGTGACAAGGGTAGCTGTCCTCGCCCTTGACCGCGCATTTTCCACCTAAGAATTCAAATAAGCCGGACACGCCGCTAAAAGCCTGGAAAGTCGGGCCACCGGTGCTCAGCCGGGACGGAAATAGGAATTCCGGTGTCAGAAATCTTACGTAGCTAGAATTTTTATCCCCGGAGCTAGCCGTGACTCAACAGGATGGCGCGAGGGGGCCGAGGAAGCGTCATTCGAAGCCGCCAAAGGCGGGGAAGCGCCTTGGGTCTTGAGTCGCGCGTCTAAAACTCTCTCTTGAAATATTTTAATTTTTCCTCAAATAAAAATACGAGATCACTCAGACTATCGGTTGTTTCTGTGGAAGATCTTTTTTTATTGGGACTGGGTGCTCTTCGTATTTTTTTACACTTTGATGGGTGTATCGAGACATCTTTCCTTGGTTTTCTTCTTTAAGAGGAATTTTTGATAGCGGCGTAAATTTCTTTAACACTGGAACCACCAGCCACTTTCTGGGCATATTTGGAACACCACATATATCTTTTAAAAAAAGGGGAGAGTAAAAGGAAATTTGAGTGAATCAAAATGATGATCTGAATACTGCATGAGAATCATGGAAAATCTCAAAAAAAATACATCGTTGTAAAGTACTACGATTTTTTAAAGAAACGATTGGCCAGTCATTTTGACTGCTCTGGTAGTTGTAGTGTTAATAAGAGAACTGTTATAAGTAATGTAAATTCAATTTTGAAAAACAATGAATGATTTTAATCGAGCAGATATCCTTTTTTCGTCCTTATAAAAACGTTTCTTTTCATTTCGATTTATGCCACTCGCAGAAAGAAAGCGTCTCCCGCGAGCAAAACGCCAACGTAGAATTTTTCCCGCGTAAAATTCAGACGAATCAAATGCCGCTGCACAGTATTTTGATGGAATTATGATTAAATACTTTGGAGCGCGCAGAAACGAAGGAGGAGGATCGAAAGCAGTTTAACCGAATTTAATTACCGACGCTCCGAATTCGGCGTGTGCGGATTTAAGCTGGTAATATTCCAAGCACGAAGATAATTCGAGATAAATCAGGACGTAAAGCGGTCGCGGAAGGAGGCACGCGATATTTTCGATAAAACGCGGAACTTTTTCCTCCCTTTTTTGGCGAGAAGGGTTTTGCATAGAAACTCCATTTGCACACCGTGTCATATCATGCCATTTTATAAACAGAGACCGTGTGTCAGACGGAGCATCGTAAATAATCCAGGGCCCGGGCAAAACGGGTCCAGAGGTATGAATTATTTTACAACCGGCGTCAGAGGTTCGGCATTGAGGCCACCGTGGAATATATCGTGTGCTCGCATAATTGGACGTTTTTCTTTGTTTATCGAAGCACTTTCCTGCGTCCTCGCGGAGCGACCAGCGCCGACCTACGCGTAGGCAAGCCGTTCCACGATAATGAGTTGCACCGTCATTCGCAATGGCTACGATGCGTTAATTGCTCTTAACGGCCCAATTAACTGCGCTCGACAACGTGACCGATCGAGTTTTATCGATGTAAAATTAAGTGGCTTAATGGCCTGCCCAGGAATTTGGCGGGGAGGAAAGTTTACGAGCGGCCGACGTGTTTGACGGGGAGGCGGAAAATCTGGAATTCGAGGCCTTCCAAAGGGTCTTCGATACTGTTGCGCGTGCCCTTAAGGGTTAAGGCCACTCCGGGTCGTGGAAAAAAGGCTGATTCTTTTTTTAAGAGTAGCATGAAAGCGTTAGGAAATTTAGTTGAGATACTTTATTGAACACGTATTTAAGTGTGAGATAAATGTTGTTGCATTTGTTTTATTTTAACACTCTATGGGCTAAGTTATACCCACAAATTGTACAACTTGTAAGGCATTTATTTTGATATTTCAGATCGTGCTGCCAACTTAGAGACGTTATGTAACTAAGACTCATGCCTCATCTTATGAAAAAGGAAAATTATTTAATAGAATGTCGATATATTAGCACGTGACCTGAAACTTACACGAGCTCATAGAGGGTTAAAATTGTGGCTTCAGAACCCTTTGATTAACAAAGTACCTTAACTGAATTTTTCGATGCTTTTATTATATCCTTAAGAAAAATTAGCCTCTTTACCGGGGCATTTTCCAATGCCTTTATTATATTCTTTAAAAAATTACCCACTCCTCCGGAATTTTCCAATGCTTTTATTATATTCTTAAAAAAATTCGCCTCTTTTCCGGAACATGGAGTGGCCTTACCCCTCAAGGAATTCGCCGAGCAGAAATGCGCAGCACCGAAGAACAAATAACCGCTGATGCCAACGATGACATGGCAAAAATCGCACTGTCGTTAACTTCGTCCTTTAAACTGTCGCGTTGTCAAATTCGTACATCCGACCTCCTGACAAATTCGCTCATATCCATTGTACGTAAATTCGTTTCGACGAATTTTATTACCTTCCTGGACGTGAGCATTTTTTCAAATATCCTCGCATTCCGTACGGCCAATCGATAAGTCAACGAAACCGAGTAGTCGAATACTCCATAGACTGTCCGAAATGGACGTAATATAGCGTAATATTCCGACACTCGTTCGTTCGAATATCGATCGACGGATGCATTTTTAACCGGTGATGAAAGAAAATCCAATCTCTCTCACTCTCTCTCTCGGTGATATCAGATGCCTCCCTCGAGGTAGACCAAAGCATCGTGCCGCGAACGTTTTAATTGACTCAAGAAATTCCCCCGCGCGGCTTTGCCTTTATCAAATATCCGCCGATATATCGGCCAGGGAATCGAAATGCAGCCATTTGCGAGGACGAGAAAATAGCAAGTTCCTAATTCCCGCAGAAAGTCCGAGAAAGAGTTGGCCAAGTGTTGAAAGTTTGGTGAGCGAAAATGGCATCCCAGCTGGTCGTCGGCCGCGCGAATCCGCTATCTTGGAAATAGAGTAATTTAATCTGGAATTCGATGGAGGCCACGCGCCGCGTAGGGATGTACCTGAAGGCAGTTGCAAACGAGTATCCATAAATGTCCTTGTATGCGCACCGCTGGCCGAGTTTCGGAACTTTCGGAGTGGCGCACTGATTTTAAGAAGCGGCCAAGTAATTTTAATCATTCCGATATAAAGGTTCCTTGCAGCAATACTCATATCGTGTCTCCTTCGAATGGAATAAAGTTCGACGGATGTGTGTTATTAGAAGATGCACGAAGCGTATAACAAATTTCCAAATGATTTTATAGGCAATCAGTACTGCGTGATGTTCTATTGATATTGACTATTGATATTGATAGGATTTTTAGATTTCATAGGCAATCATCACTGCGCGATATTATATTGATATTGGCTATTGATATTGATAGGATTTTTAGATTTTACAGCACGAAGCGCATAACAAATTTCTAAATGATTTTGTAGGCAATCATCACTGCGCGATATTCTATTGATATTGATAGGATTTTTAGATTTCATAGACAATCATTACTGCCTGATATTCTATCGATATTGATTGGATTTTTAGATTTTATGGACAATCATTACTGCGCGATATTCATATAAATATTCATCAGATATTCAAATAGAAATGTCAAGCATACATTTCACGAGTGCCATCAATTCTTAAGAATACACACGAAAATCACGTGCCATTCAGTTAACCACGCATCGATTATCAGAGGTGGAATTTTACATCGGGATCAAGTCGAGGAGTAGAAATCCGAGCTGCTCACGGAAAAAGCGGTTTAACACAAAGTCTCGCCAGTCGTTCTTCGTGATTATCGGCGCCAAGGAGTCGCCAGTGCCAAACGACCTCCAGGAGATTGATATTTTCTCTTGGAAAGCAGCACTTAGGGCGCGTGTCTTGGGAAATATTAGCGGCTCCCTGTTTTTAAGGAGGAGGGGGGGGGGAAGGGGACGCGCTTCCAGGAACGTCCGCGGATATTCGCAGAACCGACGTACTCTTACGCAAACCTCCCAGCGCCCTGATTTATTTCGTACTTGTTTCGCGAAGGACCAACCCCCCTTCTGCCCATAAATCCTTCTGGCCGGGCGGAGGAGCATCGCGGAAAAACCGATGCGTGGAAGCGCCTGAGGGGTGGGCGAAATATCCTCTCATTGGGGGAAGAAAAATTATTTCCACCCTCGCTGCATGCAAAGCACGTCGCGCGGAAACGAAAATGGAGCGTATTCACTACCGCCAAATGCGCTTATTGGGAACCTTCGCGAGAGCCCGCTTTGTTTTCTCTTTTTTTTTTTTCCTCCGCTCAATATTCACATCGTTCGAACGCTTCCAGGAGTGAACTAATGGGAAATTTTCGGGGCTCCTTAAGCACCTAGCCTAGGCACTGAGCTGTTTTACGACTTATAACATGAATATTTCGAGGCAGTAAAAGGCATTGTGAAATTATAAATAACCTTTGGGGACGACTAATATGCTTAAGATGGCTTAGAAGTAATTATGGTGTCACGAGTCAGGCTCGTACTTATCGTCCATGGCCCACATTCTTTATAACGAGTCTCACTCGTGGTTATAGACCAGAGGGTTGCGAATCGACCTTAGGTCCCGCGCGAAAAACGGCAGATCCTGGATTACGAGAGATGATTAAATACGATCGACTCTTAATTGCAGAAAATTCCGGGGGTTCCAATTTTCCACGAAGGAGGAAATATTGGAGCTGGCTCGGGAAAAAGGGACCTATGGGCAGGTATGCGCGGCGGTGAGCGCCGTGTGTCGAAGCGTATTCCAATGCAGAATGCGCTACCCCGAACAACCGCATTCCAAAGCGATCTGTGCAGTTGCATTCCTCTCGCTGGAGCTTTGTCGATGACGCTCCATATGCCTCTTGTGTACATACCGAAAGCGTAATCCACTTCGCGCACGTAACGTCATATGGTTTTCATCGTTTTCAATTTTTTCACTTTGGATCTACTCGCCTCTCGCCGTTCGCTCTGTCGCGCCTTTTCATGGAAACAAAGAAAAAAAGAGGAGAGGAAAGAAGAATAGAGAAAATCAGGAAAAAGCGTAGAGGTAAAAATAAACACGAGAAATATCAAGGCGAATAATTGCTTTCGAATCGTTACGAGGATAATCGTTACAAAGCTATTTACCAAGGCCACCGTGAAACGTGATTGTGTCATTTTATCCCTCCCCGAAATGCACGGATTTTCTCGATTTTCCATTTGCCCCGTTATTCGAACCGAGAGAAAACTGGACTCCCGTGTAAATACGAAGAGAGGAAGGACACTGGCGAATGGTCGTTCGGCGTTGACGATGATTAGATGCAACAAGTATCGTGGAATAAATCACGCTGGAACTTCCGCGTCAGCCTTTCAATGGTGTGAGCCTCGACGTGGAGGCAAGAAACTCGCGCCGACAAACGCGAAAGCCGGTGGCTGAAGAGGAAGGAGAGGGGGGGGGGATTAAAACACGCGTGTATCTCGTATTTGCCAAAACTCCTCGGCCGGTCCACGCTTTTCGAGCGGCTCGTACCCAAAGAAAAAAAAAAGAAAACACTCCCTCTGTTTAACCAACCGGTCGTTTTTAATTTGCCAGCCTGTCTTTGACTCGCGGTGCTCTTCGCATTAGAAAGAAAATGGAGGGAGGGGGGCGGGGCAAGGTGGGAGGCATGCGCGCGCACACAATCCCCGCTGGGGTTCATCAAAATTTTTGCAAAATAACTCCCGCCAGAGCCGCCCGCGGAATTCGGCCTGCTTTTAATCACTTGGCGCTGGATGCGTGCTTAGGATGATAAAACGAGGCGTGCCGACGCGACGGACCTTTGGCCAGGCCGCTTCGAGGTCCAAAGAGTCGTGCGCTCGTGTAATATTTTCGGCCAACGCGCTTCGCGCATTTTTGCCGCCATTTTTTGGGCAAACCCAGCGCTGCTCGTTGTTAATTATTCTTAAATCTCTTCAAGGGCGAAGCTTTGAGCGGGGGAAAAAAGGGACGAGTTTCTCGCTCGGAGCTTGGCATCGCATCGTTGCCTCTCACTCTGGAGGGAGTGAACGCACTTGCGCGTATGGCAGACTAACGTCATTGGGCGAATGGCGGAAGTAAAGTGGCAAATGAGGGCCACTATCGTCGTCTACCTGTGGATTTGCATAAAGCATAATGAAATTCGGGCTGCTCGACTCTCACATTACGCATTCAAATTGGCCAGGCCGCGAAATTCTCGGAGGGACTTAAATGTCTTTAACTCGGGCTCTCGCGTGGAACATGATTTTTATGAGCGACGATGAAAGTGCGCGCTGCGCACGATTTAATAGGTCCGCCACGGTTTCGGCATTAGCTTTATGGCGGGCGTAAAAGGAGCAATGGGGGCGAGGGGGTGCCAACCCTTTGGGCTCGCGTGTCGAGTCACGCTCGACGGGGGAATTTTCGAGGAAAAAGCTCGCGTCGATCGAAGCAATGATCGCAGAGGCTTGTGTAGCAATATGATTTTCTTACGAGGAAACAATATGAAATGTCGAGTTGGAGAGGGTTAAGGAAGGATTGAAACTCGACTAATGATCACAGAGGTTTATGTCGCAATATGATTTTCTTATGAAGGAAAAATATGAATACCAATTGCAGAGGTTTATTAATATGGTACTTTCGTTTTGAAATATATGAAATATCGAGCGGAGAGGATTTATCGGTATTTCTCTTTTCGCGAGTAGACGCGTATAAATTTGGCCGTTACACGGTGTAAAGTATTCTTATAAATATGCGCGTTGAGCGAGATTTAAAATTAATGCTGTAAACAGCTTCAGGAGTGATACCGTAACCGAATACACGCGGGAGCTTTATAAAATATGTAGGTCGCGGATCATAAATACATAAAAAGGCAATGCGGGGATATATATGCGTGTTCAACTCAACGTCAACTGGCTCGGATGGAATAATTTGTGAAAACGTACATCGATGAATATTGTACACCTTTTATTTGACCAGCAATAGCATTTTTTTTCACGCGACCTGCGCACCGCGCGGCTTTTTGAAAGAGCGTCAAATTATTAAACCGCCCGTCGCTATTTTTCCTGCACTCGGCCATTCGATGCACTCCAAGCCAGAGAATTATTGTCTCGAATATAATACGAATTAAATCGATGCAACATTTGCCTCGTAACTCTGGCCAAGGCGCGGTAATTTTCGAGAGAGCCAGAGAGCCGCCAGAGGCTGAGCGTTCCGCGCGAATGTACGTAAATAATGCATAGCGCGCGACATATTTTCATCCCCGCACTTTCTGCTCCTCCCTTTTTCCTACTTCATTACGCTTACTTTGAAGCGAATGTAAACGTAACCTTATGACCCTGTTGAAATTCAAGCGGGCAAAACATACGGACGTATGGTGTAACCCGCGTGTTAGGGGTAGAGGAGGTTGATATTTTTCAGGAAAATACGCGCCTCCTCGCGGATGACGAATGAGTCTGGTAATCGAAAAAGGGAGAAAAAAAAGAATTCCAAAAGGGGCGAAGCAATCCTTTTACGATCATGAACATTTCCAATGCACATTTCCTCGGCGTTATTCCGCATAAAAAGGGGCAATAAAGTCCGCCCCCTTGGCGCCGGCGGGGATAAAAACGGAAAGGTTTTACAGCCTTCCCAGAAAGCTCGAGATAAAAATCATTGCAATAAGTATCAAGTGTCTTCCCAAATATGCGCGTCGACACTGCCTACTCTCGTATCCTTATTTCGATTCGGGACTTTTATCTCCGGATACCTCGCGCGACCCTCTTGTCAATCGCGCATTATATAACCACCATAAAACCCTTATCCGTACGGCGGCCCCGAGGATATTTTTTTCCCGGGGAGTAAATTAAGGCCGCTCGTTACTTATATGGCTCCCCGTAAAGCCACCACGAGTTCCTCTAATTTTTCCTGCATCGCGACTCCCGAGGAGACTTTATCCGAATACTTATTCGCGTGTCGCTTTATCGGGCCCCGCTCGATTCGATATAAAGATATCGGCAAGAAAATGCGAGCGGAGCGTAACGGAATGCAACGTATCCCGCTGCCAATGTACGGTGGCCATAAGCGAGATTCATTAAATGCGATCGAGAATATATCGCGCAGGTGTAACGATCGATCAGAACCTTTCCAGCGAAGAAAAGGGCTCGTGAAAGCCGTAATGGATGAAAATCGGCGAATGAGAAAAGTTTCACCAAGGATTCCAGGGGGGATCCATTGTAGCGCAGGATTGGTTTGTCTTTTATAATTTCAGGAGGAGGAAGGGGAAGCGCAATGAAGCGGGGACTTTTGCACAGCGCGCTATGCTGAAATTTAATAAGATCGGCCCGGCTGTGGGACGGTTTAGTCGCCCGTTGTATGCAAAATCATAACTGTACGGGCGCTTACGGGGAGTTCATTAGACGTTTTCGAACGAGGTCGTCGCTCACGTGCGTTTACGCGCAGATCAAGACGACGACGAGGATGGCGCACGTGCAGAATTTAATTACGAGCGGCGGCGCGCCCCGCGCGAAATTAAATTTCAGTTAATAATTAATCGATCGCGCCTACGATCCTCGCTGAAAATTGTTTGCTCGCCGCCCTGCGCACCCTGATTGGCGACGCCCCGAATTCGATGTATCGAATGACATCGATGGAATATCGAATATGATCCGCAATTAACGTTTCGACCCTGAGGCGTGCGTTGGCCATAAAAACGCGCTCGCTATCGAGGAGCGCTGGAATATCGCGAACTGCTTTATCGACGACAGACGGACCATAATATTTTAATGGCGAATTTCACTCGGGATTGTGATATTGGAGGGGTGCAAAAATTCCTGGGAATTTCCAAGCGGCGATCTTGTGTAAGTTCTCCCAAGTATCTCGGCTCGCCATTATTCAGCGATCGGGCATTTTAAACGGGATAGCATGATTCGAAGCGTTCACTCCGAGACGTCGCGCAACGAATTTCTCGTTGCAGTTGTTGTGGAAGATAGGTTGGCTAAATTTGCGAACGGCCGCTCCACTTTCTCTGGCTTCGATGTTTTACACGTTGAATAATAAGCGGGCCAGATTAGAAATCAGGGCTCGATGTATGACGGTGAGAATTTATTCTATTACGCACTCTCCAATTAATATTCATCCTTAAGCCTGAGCACTTTAATCGATATACGTAGATACAATTTTCCTTTTCACTGCTCGTTATATACTATAACATCAAATACTATTACAGTTGTTTCTTTCTTTCTTTTTTTTTTTGTGAAATATTAAGCTTTCTCGATTAATCTCTTAAGGTCGAAATCAGTTCTTTTCCTCGAATCACCAAAGTCCAGGTACACCTTGAGCGAAGCTCTGCGCACGATTGATTGACAAACTGATTTATTATCGGTAAAAATTAAGTAAGTAAAAATTCGGGGAGAAAACGTGGGGCAGCTTAATGCTGCGAGTAACGAAGTCCCTGTTGGCACGTTGGATTCTCGCCCCAAGCGCTTGCAGCTGCATTAAGCTGCTGGAGAATCAGGCAAGGCACGATCAATTTCACGAACGAGACGATAGAATCGAACAGCGGCCGAGATTGATACTTTCAAGGAAATCTCTTGTGTAAAGTTTTCATCTATCGGTTCGTGCCCCGATACTGGGTTACTTACGGACACGACCTCGGTGCATAAACTGCATAAACTGTCTCGCTATTAAGGCCAATCGTCACTGCAGTGGAACCGTACGCACGACACCAGAGCCCAGCATTTTGCATGTAATTAAATGCACCGATGCGCCGACGGTGCGAAGCAAAATTTCGAGCGCGCGTTTGGTGTGAAAAGAATTTTGCATCGATCGAGGATCTAATCGGGTATGACGAGAATTCGAGTGAATTGAAGGCGCGATGGCAAGGTTTTCTTACGATTATTGTACGAGTTAAAGCTCTAAACGTGTCGATCGATTTGTTTTTGAACAATACGTGCTTTTACCGAGACCAGATAATTAAATTTTGAGAACGTATCGAAACACAAATGCAAGAATCCAAAGATCCAAACGAAAATAAAGATAAACAGTGTATATATGTATATACAAAATTCTGCTCGAAGGCTAAACTCTTTGCTTAAAATCTTGTCTTTGTGCTCTATGAGCATAAAGTAAGAAGCCACTGGCAATTTGGAAATGGTCTCGTATATTATTGCACGATTCGGTGCACGTGTGTAGAATCGTGGGTTTACAATTGGTCCCTTGTAATTATTCGCGTTGGGGGAAAAGGGAAAAGCTCTGCGGGGCTGAAAGAATTAACTGTTATTCTTGGAACAAAAAGCAAGTTGCAAGGCGGCCAGGGGTGTGAAATGGAAATGCAACCGTGCGATCATCGGTAAAACAGAGAGTTTTTTTCCCGATTTACGCGACCGTGGCGCTGGAGGAAAGCCGTTTACTTCACACTCGCAGATTTCCAGCGTCGCTTTGTACCTTTCTTCGATCCCTGAATGCGTTCTCTACACCAGTACGAAATTGTTCGGCTTTTATTCATCGACACCCCGGCGCTAAAACCCTTTTATTTGCTCCGAGAGTGATTTTGTCGAACGGCTATTGCACTTCGGCGGTGCCAATTCAAACATTTCGAAATCGCGGATCAACATAAGCGCGTATACAGTTTACTTTAATTCACTTCCACCGAAATAACTCCCTCGATGTATTATCCCGACTGTTATATCCAAAATCCACGAATCTTCAACTTTACCAACCTTTATCGTCGAATCTTGAATGTATAAATAGAAACCAATGTTGAAAGTTCGCGCTTTTTCAAGCTTCGAATCTAATACTTCTCTATTTACAATTCTGATATAAAGACAATAATTCTCACGAGGCTCTGCAAAGTAATATATCCTTTCATCACAAAAGCCATCTTTACCAGCTTCTCATCCTTCGGTCATAAAACTAAGAATTTCACTTCTGCCAAACACAAATATATCCTCCAGTAATAAACAAATATACGATACATAAATCTCGATCATAAATCGCGAAGTACACGAGCTTCCTCGATAATACGAACGAAATAAAATCCCAGGTGGTATGGAATTGAAAAGTCGCGCCATAAGGAAAATCTGTGTCCCCGTAGAGCAGCATTCTTATGGCACGGTTTTAATGAGAAAACTTTTCTATATATATATGTATATATACATACGTATACGCAAGCCGTGCCAAGATAGTCGCAGTGTTTTCCTCTTAGGAGAACTCGGACGCACGTGCGGGAACTATTAAATCAGCGGCTCTATTATCAATTCCAAGAACGAGATTTACATATGAAATTGAAGCGCGACATATTAAATTATGTACAGCGGAGTGCACCACGTGTCGCTCTGAGCGCGACTACGGCTCCATCCCGCGAGCCTCGCGTCGGACGGATCGTTTTAAACGCTCCGAGGCGCACGGACCGCGAAGTTTGGTACGTGCGTAACTATCGCTAGCCGGGGCGCATATCACTTCCATTCGTTATCCGTTTTATCTACGTATTGTCGCGCCGCTTTTGCCGGCCCCGGGGCCGTTGCGTTCCGCTTACTCCCGCCTCGTACGAAATTATATTTCGCCAGCGTGGCGAAACAGCATTTGCGCCGCGGGAGTTTCATTAGGTTCCGGCTTGTCCTTAAACATTTTGGCCCTCCTCGCTGGAAAACCGTCCCTGGCTCTTGGTCACGCAAGGGACGCGAGCCTGGCTAATTCGGTTGGCCGTCGTTTCGAGCTCTGGCTCGTGAACTTTGGGACGCAAACAAATGGAACGTGTAACATCCGATAGGATATACGCACCTGCGCGACATTAGTCGCGAATATCCAATTGCAGTCAATCGCGTCGAACTTCGGGAGAGTAAGGTGGTCCCTCCTTTGACGCGAACAGGGAATTCTCCGCCGCAAATCCGTTAATTAATACAGCGCCATCCAGCCTCGTTTTTTCGCCTCCCTTCCAGCACGCGCAACTCCATTTGTTCGCGTCAATAATAACCGGGTCAAGGGGGAAAAATTCGAGTCACTCGCGGAACAACGCTTACGTTACAACATCGATTCCAGGGCTTGACGAATCGCGCCTCGAGAGGGCCTTCGATATACGATGTTATACACGATCATGTACGATATTAAATCGCACCGCTAAAAGCGCCCTTCGATCGGTTACGCTCGATCCACACCTACCGATAGTTCGATGAAGCACGCGATCCCTCCGCATCGTTCCTTGCCAACATCCTCCTCCCCCCCCTGTAAAAGGACCATCCAAAGAGGCTGCTTTCTTGGCGCATTAAAGGATAACCATGGCAAAATATCTCCGCCTCCCGAAAGCGGGCGGCGGTATGATATCTGCAGTGCGTATGCCGCGCGCCCGTGACCCGCTTTGGAGATACTTTGAATATCCGGTGGGATGTATAAGGGAGCCCATTGTTTCGGCGATTTTCGTCAGGGGCGCCGTTATTTTTCCGCCCCCAATAAAATGCAAAGGGCGGGATATTAAAGCGCGATGTCGCGCATTCAGGGGCAGCGGCGTTATTAACCCCGCGGTTTGCGCGCCTTCGGCCGAAGGAGGTTAATGAGAGGATACGATAATGGGGGAGATAAGAGAGATAAGCGGTGAACTCGATAAGGAGTGCTCTGTACGCACGATGTAATCCAATGCGATAATGGAAGTCGTTTTATTTCACGCCCCTTGCGGTCTGTCCGATGGCTTTGCGCCGCGTCGCGCCGGTCCAGATCAAAATTCCATTATTCAAGGCGCTCCATTGACTGTTTGCCTCGCGATTGCACCTTGTCGTCGATCGCTAGGAGGTACTCGCGCCGGGGGAAGGAGGGGAGGAAGTCGAGGGATAATGGTATACGGCTCGAGACGTAAGATTCTGCTTTGAGGTATAATGATATACGTACATATGTATAGAGGGGTGTATCTAGATGCGAGAGGAATGGGGTTCATATTGTGTTGTATATCAGAGGGGCACGTAGCGTTACCTGGGAATTGGATTGAATGCTGGAGGATTAATTACGCTCGCGCATTATTCGTTTGATAATTCATTTATTTGCGACAGAAGGTTTAAGCGGCGTGATAGAGTGGCTCGTTACTCGAATTGTGTTTTACGCAACGCGCGCCATTATGGATGGCCAATGGCGCGCGTTGGGTCCTGTGCGCAGCTATTTCCGCGCAGCCGTAAGACGTGGGATTAATTCTGAATTTTTCGAGAAAAAGCGCGGCGTCCTATGGTCTCGTTGTATTTTTAGAATCCTGAATCAGCAGAACACCAGCCCTTGTTGATACTTCCAACATTGAGCGTACGTGCGTGTACATTTCCTTTGGGCTTCGTTTCGCCGCTGATGAATAATCCGCGCGAATATGTGCTACACCATAAAGGGATATTATTGCTCACGGTGAGCCACTATCCGTGGCCGTTTCGAGTGCACTTTCAGCATAGGCGGTATGCAGCTGGATTCCTATATATTCTAGAAACACCATAGCACAAGCGTGATTTAGTTTTGCGAGTAATATGCGTATCGCAGCCCTGATGGATTATGATGATCGAATAATCCTAATATCCGCGAATAAAAGTGAAAATCAATTTACCGATTCAGCTTTACAGAGCACGAATTAGAAAATCACAGTTTATCACGGATAATCTTCGTGCAATGGCCGACTGAATAAATACGAGTATATGCGGTGCGCAAGTTTTCTAAGCCGCGGTGTTTACCTGTGATAGGAATAACCCATCCGCCGCGCTGAAAGGATGGGAAAATCCCTAAGTGTGTTTTTGAAGAAGTAAGCGAGTCTTTAGAGAAGTTTTGTAGAGAAAGTACCGAGTCTTTCGAGTAGAGTGTTTGAAAGAGAATTTGGTGGAGAGCCCAGAAGTACGACGTAGCCATTCGCCGAGAAGTGCGGCGCCTAATTCTATACCGAGCCTCGACACTTGTTCGTTACCAATATTCTCGATAGTTCCTGGTATACATTTCAACCTTTTGATAAATCATACTTTTACCAACACCACTCTATTACATATTAGCGCACAACTTTGCTTCCGCCAACGATGGACACTACTTTCAATCCCAAACGTACAACCAGTTTTCTTACCACAAAATTACTATACCACGAGATTGAATGAATTTCATACAAAAAAAATCCCCGAAATCGATCGATTAAATGAATTTCATACAAAACAAAAAAGCACCCACGAAATCAAAGTTGTTCACCTAGCATCGATAGACTCGAAGCTCGCATCGAGCGGCCAGGAGGAATCTCGTGAGTCAGCGTCGGTGTTAAATTTAGAAAAACCCGAGGAGCGTCCGTGACTAACCGACAATGTAAAATACAAAAAGGGAGCGTTTCGCGTAAACGCATTAGCCCCTTTTTATCCCACCACGATCCAGCGTCCCAGGGCCGCGTTTCTTGACCGAGAAACGGGCTTTTCCGCTCTTCCCCGAGTTAAGGTTTTCCCATCGAGCCTCAAGTTCACAACAAAGGGCCCTTTTTATCGGGCTCGCCTTAACGCCAGCGCGGCCCGTCAAAGTGACGGCGCTGGGCGAGTTTCACGGGAATCCCTCTGGCGATGTTCTGGATGCGAGAGCCGGAGACAAGGCGCGCACTGTGCCCGCGTTCCAATTGGTCCACTAATGGCACGTGTAACTGGGTGAAACGCGCGTTCGTGGCGGCGCTTTATGGACGGACTGGAAAATCCGGTGCTCCAGCCTCGACGTTAGCCTCGCCACATCGAGGCTCGATGCGCCCCGGAAATTCTTGGCTAAAAGTCCCCTTTGTCGCCTCGCTGGACACAACTCTGTGTTAACCCTCTGCGGACTCGCGCGCGTATCGCCCTTCAGCGCTCCGGAACTTCCAGCCGCGAATTCGGCGACTCGTACCTCGCGGGTTTAATACCCGTTGTAGATTAACACTTTGCGCTCGATGTCCACTCAGTGGGGATAATTTGGAAATCTTCGTAGAATTCGCATGTCGACGTGTGAGCCGTTCAGTGCACACATCGATTAACTCCACTTTTTGAAGAATCTTAAATTTAGGCGTCAAAGCACTCGGTATAGTCGTAACTTTTTATATTTATCATGACTTTTCTGCATAATAAAGATTAACACCATTAAACGGCAAAATTCTTTTCACCATTGAATAATAAGTGATTTATTTCAGAAGCCATTTTGATTTTTTTTTGGCTATTCTCTCTTATTAATTTTATACGCCGTTAGATGAAAGCTATATCCGTATTTAAGCATTCTACATTATATATTTGAATTTATATTACAACAGGAATTTTAAAACGCAATATACAGTATTTCAACGCATTTCTCAATTTTTTGCTTTGTGGAGTTAATCGACGCGTGCACTGAACGAGTCATATGTCAGTGTTTCCGAAAAAATACGGAAATGATAGATTTTGTATTTTTAAGTACTACAAGTGGTATTGAATACAACAGATCGGTTTCAACGAGTTCTGTGTGTTTTGGTATTTGTATATTGATTTTAAATCCTGCGCGGAAAAGTAAATGGGAGAGATTTTGTATTTTTAAGTACTACAAGTGATATTGAATACTACAATCGGTTTCAACGAGTTCTGGTGCGTTTTAGTATTTGTATATTGGTTTTAAATCCTGCGCGGAGAAGTAAAAATGGAAAAGGCTAAATTCGCTGCAACCTGCTGGAACTTCCAGGTGCGAGATGCGAAGATCGCGAAGGGTCAGAACGTGGGAAGGGGATATTCTTGCGAGGTTCAGCAGCCGCGCGTCGATTCCACGTAATATCGCGATGATCGACGTATCGCAACCGACTGCTGACGTGGAGCATATCGCGGAGAAAGGTGGTGCGATCGGAACAAAAGTTTGACACTGATTTACGATGGATTAACCCAATTTAGTGGCCGCGCGGAGAGCACATTCTATTGGATTGGCAGCTAAGTTCCGCGGTTTTTTTTTTCCTTAATATTTCACGCTTCACACTTCTGAACCTTTCGCATGGAGCGAAGATGTTTCTCTGCGGCAGTGTGCGAGCATTCCATTTTCTCCGTCGGTTCCCTTATCGTTCGAGGCGGATCTTCGCGCAAAAAGTTGGTTTAATCGCTCTTCATCGAATTTCCACTTTGAACTTGGCGCACCAATCACGAGCGGTTCTTTCAGACATGACACCCTCTCCGTGCACGGCACAAATGTCGCGAGCGGCTTTTCCTCCGTCGGAACCTCGATCAAGAGCAAAGGAAGAAGGTGTCGAAAATACTCATTTTTCTCAACTTGACATTCCACTTCAATGATCCCAAAATTAACATAAATTAACTCGAAGACAAAAGCATCCTGGCAGATCAAAACATTCTATTTATTGGGTTGGTCGGAAAGTCATTTCGTTTTTTGGGGAACATGAAAGACAGTTTTCGTATAATGAATAAATATTTTATTAAATTATATATTGGCCATTCTGGTCCAACACCTTTTGCCATCTTTCTGG
>JBCFXI010002763.1:0-17162 GCA_038496175.1 Ampulex compressa
TATATATTACTAACATTTTTTTTATTTTTTGTAATAATTTTTTCGGCATCGATTTATGGGCCAATAAAACGTAACGTTTTCCTCAATGCTTTCCTTCACCTTACGTATACTTCGTGGCCTACCTTTATCTTCGTTCATCATCATAAGTTACGCTTCGAAACGGGCAGTAACCGTGAAGAAAATTGGCTTGACGCTAAAGAACTCGTAAAGCGCAAGACCATCACGGAGAAATGAGAACTCGCATCATCGCCCTTTGATCACGCGAAGAATTGCGGAGCGGAAAAGCTTCCAGCGGCGTAATGTAACGAGCCAATTATCCATGTAACGAACATTCGAACCGAAGGGATATTCTCCGAGGTACCCATTATTATTCCAGAGCAGGATGAAAAATTAATGTGTTTTTCCAGTGGCGTAACACAATTGCAATAAGCTGCGAGGTAAACTGCGAGCATTGAATATCGTTCAATTGTGTTTTTATTGGACCATGTTAATAAATTATAATAATGATCATACGATTATGAAGAGAATATGGAGAACAGCGTTTTAAAACTCACCGATTTTAAAAGGCGAGTGCCAAGAATCGTTTTGTTTGTAAAATTTGACATTGTTTTAGACAAAATGTTGCCTCTATTAGAGTGGATTATGGATTAATGTAATGTTGTAAATGTGAATTAATGTACACATTTAAAATGTTTTATGAGGGTTTGTTTAAGGAGAGATGTTATATCTGGATGAATATTACAGACGATGGATTATTTACTAATATTAACAGTAAATATATTTAAGCTTTTGCGCTCCAAGTATCCGTTTATGCCCAGCATTTCACTCTAAACATGCTTCACAGGTCCTTTGTTTACTCAAAAATATTTACTAATCTTTATATGGTATATCAAACATAAAATATCTCTTAATTTATAAAACTAAGCAAAAAGTATATTGTTTTCGTATACACTTTAGTGATATTATCTTCCGAGTTACATCGGTTACTCCAAAACTAAGCTCCAAACAGAGATTGTTTTCACAGTAAATGACAAATCAAATAAGCATACGACTCGCACCATGAGGTTTGCAAACCCAAACACTAAATGCAACTCAATAAAATGAAGTAATTCAATGATAAACAGTTACAAATTTTGAAATACAACCGTTTCGCTATAACTTTCTAATCGTTAGCTTTCTCATTACTGGATCTATCAATGCTGTTCTTTTTCTTTCTTCATAAATATTTTAATCACCCAAATCTCAGGTGTAATAATTATCAAGTATCTTTTTCTTAAAGTACATGGCAGGTTTCATTCGTTATTTATACTGCGCAATTTCCTCGTGCATTTTCCTTTTCGGAGATTTATTCGCGTAAATTTTTCAGACTGCGCCTTTAACCAGTGGAGCAAAGGCGTGTCAAATCGAAACGACGATCGCGTATTCGAATCGGTTATGCGAACGAAAAGGTAAATCTCGTGAAAGACCACCGTGCTCCGTGCAAACAGTTCTGCTAGGTCGATCCCGATGAAAACTGGAAAGCCTGCAATTCGGCGCTAGCTGGATGTACAGGGTGTCACTACAAGAGCCTCCAGAAATGTTCACTCGTATTTTCCATCGCTAAACTGAGGTGGAAGTTTCAATATACATGGATCTGCAAAACTTTCTTCTACATACAATAGTACGATCACGCTAAGTTGAAACTTCGCTTCATAGTAATTCAATATGATTTTCATTGATATTTCAGGCACATTTTAATACCTTATCTATGACAAATTTACTGCTGTTTCTTAGGATTTTGTAGAAAAACATCCAAGAATTTTTACTGCTATAATGATTCGAATTTGATCAATTCTATCCCAAAAGAAAATACCGTGAGATAAACTGTTTTCCGATAAGTGGATTCTTGTAGTACAAAAATTGCTTGACCCGTAAACCAGGCCACGTGCCAAAAATGGCTCTTTTGCAAAACAGGAAGTTGGCAGAGCTTTATTTGCCAGAATTGTTCTCTTAGTTTAGAGATACAGAAAGAGCTTCCGAATTTTTATTCGTTATTTTCGAAACGTCCAGTACATCTACGGTATTTATTCGACGCTTTATCCGTATAACGTACACGTGTCAATAAATGTAGTACTACTCTTCCTTACGATTCGACACGAGCTGCTGTGTTATACTGACGGAGATATTTATTTTGTCAACATTTTTTCAAGAATTTGGAAACATTTATCAAAATTTAACTATACTGAAATAATTATTTCTTTTATGCACTTATTCTTAACATACATGTATGTGCGGTTAATCTAGTATGCAGCAATGATATTCTCGATTTCCGTGAAAAACTGCTTCTTTATTCTTACAATAACTATTCCTACACAGTCCGTCACATAATTACAGATTCAAAAAATACAAGACTGGTATAAAAATAAGATGTTACATTTTACCGTGCCAGAAATAAAAATTCTATGGTTGACTCAAAATAATTGCAGCGATTCCATAACACACGAAATTAAATCTTATCCATGCTTCATTCTCACGAGGCATATTTTCATTTTACTCTAATTTTACGGACTAATGCTCGTCTGCAAGAATGTATGTATTGCCAAACCGCGAAAACTTTTTCTCTTTTTTTTAATTCATTTTTAGTATTGACTGCTAAGGTCATTTGGCCAAAGACCTACTCTTTAAGGTGGGTTCGGAACCACTGTGGCTACAGTATACAACATCACATGGAAAAAATAAAGGTGATGGCCGGGACGTGAAATTTCAGCATGCCTTTACTTGAGCATACTTCTACACGATTCGTGGACATAAAATTTGCTTACAAAGAAGCGGTAAATAACTAACTAATAAAAAATTGTGCGTTTATAGCACTAGGTTTAATAAATAATATTCTGTGTACATTGGTTTTTATTTCTAGCTGGCGCCAATCCGCGAAATATTTCTTTCAATTTTGCAAGGCAGTAGATGTCAAAAGGTAGAAGACCATTGGTATTGTGAATAAACACTCGGACTTTCACACTGGAGATCAGTGGAATCCACTTTAAACAATATCTCTCAGGCCAAATTACCTCAGCAGTCGGTGTCAAAAATAAATTCGAACAAAAAGGAGAAAAAGATCATTATAAACAAATATGTAGTACTATATAATAGTACTATGCTATATAAATCTACTATATATAGTATACTTTACAATGTACCAAAAATCAATACTAAGAAAAAGCTTTCTAAATTTATGTTTACAGCATTACTTCTATCGCGCATAAGACAAATCTTGCAAACCGAAAACTAAATAAAATATCGAAGAAGAAATGTATGTGCGATTGTGAAAATAGTCAATGGCGTCAGAGTGAATAAATATTTTAGAGTATAAGTGCGTGCGACCGGAGGAAGAGTGTTTGGGCTATAAGGCGATGAAAGCAAGGCGATTAGGACAAAGTGCATGGTTTGGTTTTAAATGACGCATGGTTTGGAGGAATGGACGTGGCCAATAAGTGTGGGAACCTCTACGAATGAGAGGAAATGCGTGAGACACCAGGAAAGAATGGCGTAACCTAGAAGAAAGCAGAAAAAAACAGAGAGTCTTAAAGATCATAGCAGAGTAGAGAGAGAAGAGTCAGAGTCAGAGCACAAAGCAAAGAGTCGTGGAAAGTTAAAGTCAGAGTCAGAGTACAGAGGATAGAGTTGGTTACATAGAGACATAGAGTGCAGAGCAGAGTTACAGAGCAGAGCATAGAGAACAGCATAGTTACAGAGCAAAGCATAGAGTTACGAAGCAGAGTACAGAAAGAAGAACTAGAGTCAGTGTCAGAGAGCAAAGTAAAAAAGTTAGAGCCAGAGAGCGAGAATAAAGAATCAGCGTATAGAACAAGACTGCATCCTAGTAATATTAAAAAAGCATCTTCACTTGTCAACACAAGTCGCTCGCGAAGAAATACTTGAACCCAATCATCACTATCATCATTCTAAATCCGATCAATTCCCACATATATTGTTCGTTATTTCATTCGAAATCCAATCAATTCTTACATACATTATCTGTACTTTATCATAAGTAAATGTCCAATAGGTGTGTATATGCATCAACCTTTAGACCATTCGACGTTTACTTTTTGGGTGAACTAATCTAAAGCGAGGCAAGGCGTGAAAGCACGTGCGCAATCAAGAGCATTTGCCCGAATGCGGGACACTCCCACTTGGCAAAGCCGGAGGAAATGGCGACTCCGCCGAGTGAATTGCGAGGATATTTCCTCGAAATATGCGGATAATTACCGAAGCCATTTGCCCGCGCGCTGTGGCTACGGATGATTTTGAGCAATTCAGGCTGAGTCCAGCCGGACCTTCGAGATTTACTATTATTGCAACGAGTAAATTCCGTATGTCAAATCGTAAAACCGTCCGGTGCGCGTATCTCATTTGCAAGAATTATTGCGAAAATTGCGTTCGAGCGCGAGATTGTTGGGAGATGGAAACTAGAGCTTAGCCGACCCTGCGTGATCTACGATTATACGGAATTTAATATATCCCGTACCAGATATTAAACCGGAGCGAGTAAGGGGCAATTTACGACAACTATACTACAACAGCCTAAAATCCTCTGTGATCTTAGATCAAAGACTGTTTCGTCGTGTTATTAGGAAAGTAAAGGGAACTAGACCGGTTATGATATATTCTTTTAACGGCCTTTTATATTAACAAGAAAAGAAACGACAGTGCTTCTAAGCCTCTACTTCGTTGTGAAAGTAGAAGTGAACGCCTATTTTCTTCGTATTCTTATTGAAGCCTTTGATATGAAATATTTCTCAAGTGCATTAATAAACTGTCTTTGACCGTGGACAAATGCAATTTTTCTCTTGGTAGAAACGCGTAAAGTATTTAAAACAGGATGTTGAAGAATTTTGGTGTTTAACACTTTAAACAGCTTATTTATCTTAAACCACTTTTCAAACTGTTCGCTTTATAACATACATGTACGTATCGTGTACAAGATGTAAAGAGATGATGGATAAGACTTCATTCAAACGTGCAATTTTCGAGATTGCGTGCTTAGATCGATCAACGAGGGCTGTACTATTAAACTATGTATATTTCGTAGCATCGTATACTTTTCATACGTATCATACGTGAATATTCAGAGGTGCCAAGAGCTCTCTTTCATGGTGTGATTTTCGACATTTTATGCTAAAGTTGCTCATTCCTTTTTCAGTACTCACAATTTGAATAATTTCGATCTTCATATCGAGTATAATCGTAATAATAAGATGGCATTTTTTTCTTTAGTGACAAGTGTACGCGCCATATAGCAAACTAGTTAATATTTGCTATTAAAAGTCAAACTTAAGTAAAACCTCATTCTAAATTTTTGAGAAGGATAAAAAAAGATGTACAGAAAAAAATACTTGAAGAAAAGGAATATGAACAATTTGGATACAAACATTTACGAGAACTGTAGATATCATTCGTGTACTTTTGACTTACAAAAATATTTTTTTTATATAATCAACCAAAAAATGTCATTTTGTTATAATACATTTAATTTTCAAAGACAAAATATTTAACGTTTAAGTTTAATTTAACGAAGACATCGATTCCTTGGTCCAATAACGAATGTAGGTCTTTCGTGTATACTTGCCTTGGACTAAAATTCTCTCACTATTTTATATAAAATACGGTAAAAAAAAACAATATCATTTTTGTCTAATATCACTTATATAATTATCGGTATATATATATAGTATACCATTGTAGCGTCTCCATTGATTACCAAGGCGCGTTCTCTCGATCCACGTGAGCTCTCATTTCCTTTCCACGTTTCGGTTTGTAACCGGCGCAAGGGCTGCGCCTTGGCGTACTAAAATTCCGACATTATCACCGGCCGCCCCCTAGTATTGCCCTGCACGCGGCGCATTACGGTGCATTTGCCAAGACTGAAATATGGACATCGGTCGCGATAACTTCCACTCGTTGTAAACAAGCCCCTCCCACCTCCCCCTCATTTTTGATATATGACCTCGACACGACGAAATCGTTCACCGCAGTAATTGTTGCTACCCACTGTGTATAGGGTGGTCTACAGAAATTTATATTTCGCAATGTCGCTAATTCCCGGTAGAAAAATTCAGAATCGAATATTGATTGGGTGATTTCAAAATTAGTAACGTTATACATATATATATATATATATATAAGTTTCAATTTATTTTATATATATATATAAGTTTTCTGAGGGCGTTGCGTCTCAGTTCGTCACGACGCGTTCGTAGCTTAGCGTCTGAAGTTTTATCGACAGGCGTGTAATGTGGAGAGACGAGTGGATGCGTAAGTGGGAACGGATGTGTGTGTGTGTGTGTGTGGCCAGAATGCATGTGAAAGCTCCAAGGAGGCAGGAGAGAAGAGGGTGCCTTGAGAATCGGATCGTGTAGAATAAAGTATTGTTAATAATTGGGAATATTCAATACATCCTAAACCCCGATCCCTATATATATAGTTTCATTTTATCTATATATAATTTTTTGAAAGGGTTAGTCGCTTATCATTGAGATGTTCAATTTGAATGCAGCATCTTTAAATTACGAATATAAAAACATTGATTTTTTTATTATCATTTTTGTACGCTGCATAGTAATACACTTATAATTGATCAGAAGAGAGCATGTATTATCAGCTTCTGTGTAAATAAAATTGCGATCGTTATTAAATGGTGAAACAAGAGACACGGGGGCTTACTGGAAAAATGACTATCCTTCCAGTAAGTTTCGCGACCACATTTTTGGCCAGCGAAGATATTTACGTAAACCGATTTGAGCAATAACTCGCATTTCGGCCCTGTATTTACGCGAGTACAAATCACGCTATGGCACGTACGACTAGATAATTCGAAACAGTACGGACTTTCGTCACGATTTGCGGCGACATAACTTCCGGCGGATTCGGTCCTGCCATTATTCCTGAAGCCCGTTAACTACGTTATGCATTGCACATCCTAGTGCGCCCTTGATATTACGTTTTTCAGCGTTAGCAAACTTGTCAAATTAGGGAAAGCAAAGCAATCGCAATAAACGCGTTCCTCTGCAATCGCACCTCCGGATAAACCACAGCCGAATGTATTACTTTCGTTGGTGTTTTAGAAGAGATATTTCCTGCGAGCTTTCGCCGCGCCTGCTTGAGTTCCATAAATCTACTCAGGAGAGGAGCACGAGGAAATTGAATATTATTTTGTTTAATCCTCGCGGTGCTGGGCATGAAATACTGTGTCCGAGTCACTTTTCATTTGCACTAGTATTTCACGATCGCTCGAGCCACAGTATGGTATTGAAGAAGAAGTCGTCAATTATAAAAGTATAATTTGTGTTACTGATATCAGCACGACACGTAATTCCTTTCCTTTATATCGAATGCGTGTTCAATACGACTCTGTGTATTCTTCTTTCGCGTTCAAAGCTTCATAAAAAAAAAAACCAAGAGCACTGGTCTTTGTCAGCATGCCCAATAAAATGTAGACAATTGATTCAAAGTAAAACTGTATTATAACGACTTGCGTAACATCATTAACACGAAGAGTAAAGAGTAAGCTCAAGTTATTCCCTTTCCAAAGTCAAGGAACAAATGGTTCTCAATAACCATCACATCGTTTATCAAAGAAAACCTAATTTCGATGCAAACGCGTTACCATCTTTCAGTAACGCAATATTCAAACCAGCTGTGAAAAACAGGGCACGATATCTCTTGCATCGTCTCATTCGCAACTTGAATATTTTCCAATACAGTCTCCGAAAACACAAGTACCTTCGTGCTATGCGTAAAGAAATTCTATACTTCCATTAGAAGGTAAACAAAAATAAGTCGAAACGTCGTATTGCTTCCAAATCAAAAGTAGATTATTCTTTTAACCAAGGTGTTCACGTTAAAATCCAGCTGCTTATCTTCCCAGAGGCCCTATCAAAATACATTTGAGCGATAAATTGCAGTGAGCGGGCCAACGTTCTTCCTTTCCTGAAAGCGTCGCGGGGAAAAAATGGTCCTCGGTACTCACCACATCGATGAGCTGCGAAAGCTTGAGCTTGATGCACACGCGTAGCACATCCGAAGTGTTCACCACGGGCCGTACCAATTTGTTGTAGTTGGAAAGTAGATCGTCGTAGAGGCGTTTCGCGTCCGGATTCCCAGCGACAGCCCCGTGCACCACCAAAGCCGAGAGAAACCATACGCGCAGTGTTTCCCCGATTATGGGGGGCATCATGGTCCCCCTCTTGCTCCACTATAACCGACACGCCCGTCCCCTGGAACCCTCGCTCAACCACACGAACCACTGGCCACGGATCTGTGGAATATATTAATTTGCATATGCAACACGATAGTGGACGGACATATCGTCTTATTGGCACGTGGGCGGGATAAAGCGCGTTGGTAACATCCGAGCGATGGATCGTATCGATCAAATTCGGTTTGGTTCGTCGTGCTTCGCGCACGTGCATGTTTTTTTTGTATAATACAAATTTTATGTATAATTTTGTATAATCAACATTTTTGTACACGTCCTGTTGTTTGTATAATATTTTTTTCGTGTTAATCTTTTTGTGTATAATACTTTTGTGCATATTGAGCGCAGCGCAATGATAGCGTCTTGTATGAATAGAATATTATGTTCTGTTGGCACGTGGGCAGGCTAACGGGCACGTATCTTCAGTAAGATGATTCTGTGCAGAAATCAAATTCAATTCAGAGCACAATAATATTTTATCAGCATCTATTTATTTATATGAAAGCACGCTGTGAAGTACTTCAGTGGATGTAGTGGTATTAAGTTCCATGTGGAAAGCGATAATGTTGCGAGCATATCTTTTTATCTGCGCGTGGGTAAGTTAATGGATATATATATATATCGTTAATAACGTCTGAATGTATTGTAACATTAAAATTCAATTCGGGGAGCAACGATATTTTGTTGATATCTATTTATATTTACGGCGCAGAGTTTTTTGAATACATCTGTGTATAATGCAGGAGTGCATAATGCACGAGTGTGTGGTCTTCTTCGAGCAAGAAATCAAATAAGCATAGGACGCGTAATCTTTTATTACACCATTACGTTTCGTCCTTGGAGAAGGACGTTTTCAAACGTGGTGTGTCGCCCAGCGTTTATGTATAAGTAATTGTGAGTGAGATAATATACCTCACTATTAGCAACTCTTAAAAGATAATATAGAAGTATGAAATAGAAGAAAGAGTATTTAATACTAATATTGTTGTGAGTTTACCATAGTAAGCGGAAGCTTTTCCAGCCAGTGAGCATTAATTGTAGCATCTAGATGGCTGTTGGTTATTATGCTAGGTTCTAGGTATAAACTAGTATATTGTAGTTTAACGGAAAACGTGAAAATGATTGCAGTCGAAAGTCTGAAGTTAAGAGTGAACAGAATGGTATCGAACCATGTACAGAGTACGTTCTTTGTCCAAGCTTTCTAATCTTATACGAGTAAATAGACGCTTCCTTAAAAATAAAATCATGATAGGCGAGCGGATTCAAAACATTTACAATAAGCAGTACAATCAGTACAGAACACATATCGATAGAGGTGATGGGCGAAATTCGAACCCTGATCTCCCGCCTGGGAGTCCGAATCTCTATCCACTATACCACCGTAGCTCTAAAGCTCGTCACGTGAGTCGATTTTTGCAGCATCGCCATTCGATGGACTTCTGAATCCCATAGTTCACTGATCCGACGCTTGGCAGAGAATCTTTTGTGGATGCGATGTAACCTGACCGGTTATACGTGACTTAAAATGCTTTTATGTACGCAGTAGTATTCATTTCATGTAGAATACGATATCGTATTATAATAATATATCGCACGTGGACACGGTAACGAGTCGTGATTGTTAGTAATATTTTAATGATCTACCACAGCATTGAAATTCGAAGTAAGATACAATGATATTTTAGTCATATTCGCTTATTTTTGTGAATGCTTGTGGCAAGATTCCTTCCAGAGGTATTTAAGGAATAAAAGATCTGGTGTTCCTTCAAATTAGACGCGACTCTCGTCCATCGATAGCGTACGTGTCCACCTATTGTTTTGTGTCACATCCAACTTTCTAAAACGTTCAACAAACGTAATCTCATAAGCGGCTGCGTTTTGTCTAATAATGCAGCCGAATAATAACTGTAGAGA
Source organism: Ampulex compressa (assembly GCA_038496175.1). Taxonomy (NCBI): domain Eukaryota; kingdom Metazoa; phylum Arthropoda; class Insecta; order Hymenoptera; family Ampulicidae; genus Ampulex; species Ampulex compressa. The sequence continues at coordinate 10,151 of JBCFXI010002763.1, forward strand.
GGCCGTGCAGAAAGTCTCGAAAACCAATAGGAGGCACGCATTTACGAAAAACCTCCAAAACTTCGCTCGAGGAGACCTAGCTGAACCTCTCTTAAAAATCAAAGCGTCTTAGTAACAGCAGTCTAAAGTCAGCCACACTCCGCGCTGAACAGTCGGTCGTCACACAAGCACCAACGAACACAGCCCTCAAAGAACCTCCGTCTTTGAGACTTCGACATAGCTCCGATCACATTACCAATCGAGCAACGTAGCGAGTCGACTAGCCCGTTGGCTCTCAACCTATCAAGAGCACCGCGTACTTATAGCACGCGAAGGACTCTGCACAAACGTCCTTGAATATTCAGTCCGCGAAACAAGGTGTAGCAAACCCGATTGATATAGCATTATAATATTATCCTGTAACTCTCCATCTGATCTTTTGGTGTAGAGTTCAGTCGATCAAGTCGACATTATTAATGTGTATTGATAATGATTTTTTGGTTACTAGTGCATGGCTCAATAATTAAGAGGTTAATAATAATTAACATTGGAAATTAATATTATGAAATTAAGACATGAAGGTAGTGAGTAAACCGAAGATGGGAGAAATAAGGCGTTTGGAAGAAAATTTGACCGGTGGGACTGGATAGCTCAGAAGTAGAACAGCCGCTCAGAAAACGAAAGGTCCTGGGTTCGAGTCCCCGGGGTCCAGTTACCCTCAGCGTTTGATTTCTTTCTAGGACTTCTTTCCCTTATCTTCGATTTACTCATTTCCTTCATATCCTAATTTTATAAGATTAACTGCACAAACGTTCTTGAACATCCAATCCGCGAAACAAGGTGTAGCAAACCCGATTGATATACCGAAAAAACCAGATTCCGTTGGCACCACTAACTTTTAGTGGTTCGCGTGATTAATTTCTTATCGAAAAGCGTCGTGTTCCCTAGGGATGAACGAAAAAGACAAAAGCCTAGGCCAGCGGCATGGCGCTAAACGTCGCGCTTGAACTTCGTGGGGCGTCAATCCTCTCGAAGCGATCCGTCGACTCGGAAAGCGGTCTGAATATCCGCGAGGAGATTCCGCGACGCGTGCAAGCCTCAATGCACTAACACTCGTAAGACTCATTCTGGAAAACTATTAGAAAATTATATAAGCTATGCTTTATACATTACATAAGATAATCTATAGGAACCTAATATTATAACTTTGTTAAACATACATCTCTAAATCGTTATTCGAATTATAGTTTGAATATGCTAATAATTCTGGATTTCTTCTAGATTTTCGATAAAGGTGTTTTAAGGGTTATACAGTACATAGCGATACACGCAAGTAATATAAATAAATTTCAAGATCATCGATGAAACTTCCAGCACGAGTCGGGGTATTGAGTTCATTAACATCACGGATTTTTGATATCGTATGATTTTGCAAGTGTGTCTATTAGGTATGTTATGATCCATGATCATTATTATTGAGAATGGCAACGATGCCACGGTATTTGGATATTAACGATAAACTATGTAGTCAGTAGCATTGTTATTATAGAAACGTCATTAACTGTTACACCACTGTTTGTGATAAACTTGTTTTCCTTACGTGCCTATTTACCTCATAAAGCACGTACGGTGTTTTTTTTAAACACTATGATTTTTACTAGCAGTTCACTAAGCAGTGAAAATTGCTATCGCGATAAACAAAATGAACAGTCACTTAGTACAGAAGTCTTCATAATAAAAATATTATCATTTTGATCATGGATAATCGTGGATAGATATTTTCAAAATAAAAGTGTATCAGGATGTAAGATATGTGCTCATAACTATTGCAACTGTTAAAATAGTCAATTATACCCCTTTTATGATGTATTGGCATAAGATATTACTTATATCTTATTTATAGAAGAAATGACATTTGAGAACTACGGTGGTCTAATGGATAGAAGCTCAAACTTGCATAAGAATTCGAATCTCGCTCATAATTTCTGGTTTTTCCATGTAATATGTATACTGTAGCTCTGGTGGTTCAAAATCCACTTTAAATAGTAAGTCCTAAGCAAAACAACCTTAGCAGTTGACTCAAAAAAAAAAATCAATGTATGTAGAAATTATATTTTTAAAGTTATAAATCATATTATTAATACTTCAAAATGTATAACAATCTGAGAAAATGAAGACAGTTTCATTAACATTTTCACTCGAAATACTACTGTAATAATACAAAAAGTGTACACATGGATAAGGAAACTTATTCGAAATTCCCTTTCAGATTGGTAATAACGAGTACGCGCCAAACGTAAGAGCATTTATAAAGCATTCGATTAATAGCTGCGTAGATAATTTTGTCTTGCTTGCTCAAGTAATCTAAGATCTTAGCTTCTATCAAACATAAGTCTGTAAGATCAGCGTGGCGAGGAGATATATTTCGGTACTGAAAGAAAATAGAATTTTAGGGCAAAAGATCAATACATCGTGGGAATAAAAATAGACGTTCCTCAGAGTTCAAGCATCCGAGAATAGGTATCCACACACCTTTGTACTTCCTATTCTGACCATTCAAAATTTACCCCAAAACATACTTTACTGTATATTCCTACTTTCTCACAAAAAGTTCCGAGACCAAAAGGAACAGTCGATGATTCAACATCCTCGCGACTCGACGCTCTTTCAGAGTGGAAGCATTCGAAGATGGATAGCCACATAACTCTATTCCATCCATTCGAATAATCCAAGATGGCAGTTAGAGAAGCTATGCCCACAATGTTTCTCCAATTATGGGAATCTCGTGACTCCGGATTGTTGCCTAGCCACCGTACATTACGAGGAACGCATCTAAGGAATGTATTAATCTATGTATGGAATTCAAGCATCTCTGTCACGTTGTCGATACTCCAGATGTCGGAATTAGCGTAAGAACGAAGGTCTCCTCGATCGATCGGAGCTCTTTCTTCTATACATGATTTTCGAGCAAGGACTGACAAGCCAGAATGACAAGCACTCTCTTCGCCAAGCTGAGCCTGGCGTAACTTTATGTTCATTTTTATTATCATCGTGTGTGTCATTATGTCGTCTTATGTCATTTTTATTATCTTTCGACAGATACTGTATTTCTGCACAATCAACTTGAGTAATACCATTTAATTCATTCGTTACAATAAAATATTGGTTTAATTCTGTAAGTATTTCGTTGTCCATAGACGTTTTTATACAATTCGTTTGTACATTATTTAAGAAATATAAAATTTGGCAGGTCATTCAAACTTTGCGATGAATAACTACATTAAAGGTATAATAGAGATATCAATTTCACGATATTGCAGTTTCTCGCATGTAGTCTACCTGATAAGCAGGGCTTAAATGGTAATGCGCCATTAATGAGAAAACTTGCTAAGAACTGCGAAATTGTTTTATATTTGCTTCAGTTATCTGTAACGAGCTTTTATAAGCGCAATGCTAAAAACAGAAGTGTTTCTTATTGATATTCTGAATTCAAAATTTGACATTCAAAATTTGATGTTTGTACCGATTATTCGAGTGCTGATTTTCTCGATTCCCATTCGTCTAGTTTGACAATTGTTCAGTTTATTCGTTTTTTCAAACTTTTCAAGCGTTTATATTGTTGTAGCCACATACGTACGCATGTACGCCATATATTCGTGGCTGGATTTATATCGATAAAAAACGACATTCTTCTTTAAGATGTCGTAACATATTGAACTTGAGAAATTCGAAGACGGTGCATAAATCGAATCGTACCACTTGGGAAAAATCTTCCTAATCCATTTCACGTCGCATCTTGGGCGCTCGTGGTACAAACCGTATTTTTGCATTACCCAGAAATTCAAGTCCCACGAGCGTATATTTGCCCAAGGCTAATTCTGCATCCACTTCGTTGACTTAAACCGTTTCTTTATAATTTCTTGATTAAGCGCGTGCATCAGACTTTGATCGTTTAAGCGTGAGATTAATGGAAACCCGGATAAGGAAAAATACGTTACCAGAAATAACTTACTAAATTGAATATGAAGATGAAAAAGCAACATCGGCCTGAGTTATTATATGCATATCGTACAAATCGGTTCGTCCAAGCGATGAAATTCTTTTGCACGACGGAAATTGCTTCTGCGGTAAATAGAATGTGCGGTAAATTGTCAGATATATTTCCGTGAAAAGGAATATTAATGATTTTGGAGCGTAAGTGCAGATTGTAAGATATAAGAGTGATCGTAAATATTTGAAAACAGGTAGCCTTGTATATATGTATACGTATATTTCCATGACACTTATGAATCAAACTATATTTCACTATCACACTAAAACATGAGCACAGGAACACTATCACACGAACACAATTCTTTGCGGTCAGCAGTTTTTTCGGATAGAAATATCATCCAATCCAAGTAAACTTAGCTTTTCGGAATCATTTTTCCTAATACGATTTAAGGAGTATATATGGATATTTAAAAACGCAGAATACCTTAACGCTGATCTATAGTGTTTGATAGTACTTAAACTACATAGAAACAGAAAGATTTATCTTTTGTAATTTTCCAATGTATTTCTCAACACAATCGCCGATATAAAGCCCTGGTTTCTTGTCTTTTCCCTGGGGTTTTCCTGTCGGAACATACTGTTCAGTCTTTTTTGCTTCATGAACGAATTATATGAATTTGATTATTTAACCTATTGTATATGGAAGATGTTGATGGTCGCGAACCGGATGGTGTTCCAACCAGGAAAATTCCTACCAATTCATCAACTAATCGACTAACCACCTCATTAACCTTGTTGTTTTCTTTTTGTTGCTTTATGCATTATGTAGGAATTGATCACGCACATCCCCATACCCCGAAAGGATAATTTCCGCAACGATTTTAGTGATTACCGCAGAAAACATATGGCGCCACAGCGGTGACACCGACTTCTACCACAGTTTCCAAATGCCGCCACTGTTGCGGCACCGACTGCAACGGGTTAATATATAAAATTTAGTTCTTGGTCAAGTTTTTAGAGAAATTTTGTAGACCGGGTATTAAGTTTTTGCGAGCAGAGTGTTTGGTAGAAAGTTTGATAGAGAGATAAGAAGTAAGAGGTAGCGATTTGTGAAGAAGTACGACGGCCAATTCTATGCCAAATCTGGATTTTCATTTATTACCAATCATTTCAATACATCCCTATACATATTTCAACTTTTTAATAAATTATATTTGTACCAAATATATTTTTATATTACAATTACCAATACCATTTTACTACGTTAATGTCCCCATAAACAAAATATTCTCCACGTACTTGCTGCACAAATACGCCAATACAATAAACCATTGTCACGCATAGAATTTATAGATCAAACATTTCCTAGACTCAGGGAATTCGTGTATAATACGCGTACCTGAACTGTTAATGAGAAAAACCCACAGTACCGTGCAAATTGAAGACCGAGGATTTATTTTACAATTTTCACATCAGCGTTTGATGCGAAAAATGAGAATGCTCCCGGCCCTCAAGCAATCCAGGATGTCGGTTGAAGGAGGCACGGCCGCGGTGCGAGCTCATGAAAAACGTCGAAAAGAGAAACAGAAACTTTTAATTCCCGTGATATCACATGCATTCGGAGCGTGCATTACACGCTCGACGTGGCTATTTCGCCCTGTCAGGGGCAAATATAACGGCTATCGATCGGAGACGAAAATTTAGTAACGACTACGGCTCCGAATTTAATTACGCGCCGATGCTTTATCCGATGTGCGGCAGTTGCCCGGAAAAAAGGTGCGCGGTACAAAGGCAATACGCCGTGCTTCCTTTGCGAATGAATTATTCCAGAAGATTGGTCAGGAGAGATAGAAAGGGAGGGAGGATGAGGGAGAGAGAGAGAGAGAGAGAGAGAAGCAGAGAGGTTCTCGGTGTTTATGAATTATGACCTGCCTTTCGAGAGAATCCTGGAGGGCGTTCCGCCGGAATGTGGACAGGTAAATACGGCTTGCGCGTAACACATGAAGTAGACATACGGATCGATCGAAAACGGAAATTCAGTGGCAACTCTACGGTCAAATTCAACTACATCCGAGCAACTTAGCCAATATCCGCCGATTAACCAATAGGAGATATGCCGATCGAAGGACCCTCACGGTCGTTGGGAACAAAGCTTTGTTGGATGTTACTCGAACAAATTTATACGCATATTTTCAGCCTGCGTCAGGACGTGTGTTACGCGTATATTCGAAAGATTGCGTCAATAGCAGAACGTATAAATATTGTAAAAACGATTTCGCATTATTTTGATTACCACGGTACTAAAGTCACGTTTTTTTTTTGCTTTTCTTCAATAATGTTTTTAATCTTGTATGTATGCTCTGCTTGCTTTAAGAATTTTACTTTATTTACATATATATATATAATAAGTGTAAAAAGCGTGCGGGTACTCGAATCATAAATTGTTGTGCGTCCTTTAAAGGTCGAGGATCACTTTACACAATGGTCGTTATTAGATATAGTTACTGAATAATGTTAACCTCGTTCAGTATTAAACATCTTTAGCGAGGTTAGTAATAACAGTAAAACTACGGGTCGTTGCTTCAACATAGCCGTGCTGAATATTATACAAGCACTGCCGAAAACAAATGGAGAATGAGGTAAGGTAAATGAGCCGTTTTATTCGATCCCGTATCACAACAAAATAACAGAGAAGCCCAGTAACTACAGTGTTATAAATGTAAGGGAGCTTTTAGTAAAAATCACAGGCTCAATAACCTCCGTAAAACGACGGAAATGCTGCGCCATAAACTCGAAAGAATTTTGATCAGAGATCATAAACCCATCGTTTCAATCGCCTTCGTGACTAATATCGACTTCGACTACTTATAAATCTTAACGAAACGCCCAGAAATCCCAGTAAAAGCAGCGTCATCAATTTTTGACCATTTTTATCAGAAATCTTTCGCGACTCTAATCTCAATTTCGATTATTTACAAATCTCAATAGAACCTCGAGAAATTCTTCTGAAAGCAGCATTGTAAACTTCAGAGCATTTTTA
>JBCFXI010002764.1:0-17156 GCA_038496175.1 Ampulex compressa
ATATATTGTAACCAATATGGTAGGTTACGATTGAATCGACCGTACCCCTCAATTGTAAGGTGAATTTGCAAACTTCCACACAACGTCGCGCGAGAGAGAAACGGAGGGCCGATCTCACGAGAAAGCGCACCGACCGGTACTCATTGGCAAGCCAAAGAGTGAGAGCCCAAAGAGGCCTGCATTGAATCGTGACCCTTAAAACACTGAGGACACATTCTTGCCAAAGTCTCATATGCCCGACCTTGCGGAATACCAGTAGCCAAATTACTGTCGAAATAATCTTTTTTATATTTGTATTCTTTTCTATTCTATACCTGCATTCTTGTCTGCTCTATATTTGTATTCTTTCCTATCCTACTTTCCGTATTTCTGTTATGGAGATTGTATACAGAATGGTTATAGTAACTGAGCCAGATTAAAACTCTTTTTTAAGTGAAGTTAGAAAAAAATGGTACAAGAAAAGTTTGCACTGTTCGAAAAGCTCCATCATCTTCTGTACCGACTTTTTTCTCTGCGTTAGTGCATCTGCAAAGTACAGTTACACTGGTTTTTTTTTAATGGAACCACCCATTCTTCTTTTTTTTTCCTATAAATACGTTGCAGAAGCCATTCTGCAATTAAAGTGTATAAGGAAAGTCACCGAAGAAACAACAGTTTGTGAGATATTTTGCTTTATGCAAACACTTATAACAGATAATTATTATAAACATTACAACAATTTCTTTTAAGGATGCCTGTTTTGCGTTTTAAAAAATCGCAAATCAGCACATATTGAAAAAAGTATTGGACAATTTTTGTCCTATTATCAGACGTGAATTCAATAAATATAGAGCATAGTTGATCTTCTGGGGTTTAATTAAGTACAAATTTATTTCACTAGAATTGTTATAAATGCACTTCATATCCAAAGGAAGTAACGTGATAAATTAAGTAACCTCCTTTATTTAAAGGTATCCGAATACTTAAACTTTCGGAATGACTATCTATCGTCGATATGATTCTGCTATACGGACTGTTAAATCACGAATATGGTGGTACAGCATAGGCCACTACTGATGCGCTAAAGACATAGATACCGTATAGAATGTGTAACTTCTTGTACTTTATAACGCAATGTAACACCGGTAACTATATTCATTGTATACAGCGCATGTCAGATGTTGGTTGTTTGTAGTCATCAGTAGCATCGAAAAAGTTAAGTAACATGAAATCTGGATAGTACAGACGGACCCATTAATTTGTTCCTCCACCCCTCAAGGGGGACAAGGAGAAGCTAGAATACAATCGTGACGGTGTCAGGCGGCTGGGCCAATCGGCCCAGATTTATAAAGTCTGTGATCGACACGCGCGCTATTTACAAATTGCGCAGGAATGTATAATTATGGTTTTTACGATACACATTGACATATTTAATTGTATTATTCATAGAAACGTGGAAATACAACATTATAGAGACTAATATAACTTATTGATAGTCTAAGAAGGTGAGAAAAGAACGAAATATCTTTTAAAATTAGGGAAATGCCCTTCAAAAAGAAACTTTTGCATCAGTATTATTGCAGATAATGATTTCGTAATATTAATTGATTGAGTAATTGTTCCAATGTAAAATAAATTGTAGTTCAGTCAAGAACCGTGCCACAACCTTGAAAAGAACCATTTCACAACTCTGAAAAAGTGCATTATAGCTCTGAAAAATAACAATTAATAATCAGTTCTCACACAATTACTTGATTTAATATTTTTAATCGATAAATGTTACGAAAACATTATCTATAATAATTATGATGCAAAAGTTTCTTCTTGAATGGCATTTTCCTAATTGTAAAAGATATTTCGTTCTTTTCCCACCTTCTTAGACTATCAGTAAGTTATATTAGTCTCTATAATGTTGTATTTCCACGTTTCTATGAATAATACAATTAAATATGTCAATGTGTATCGTAAAAACCATAATTATACATTCCTGCGCAATTTGTAAATAGCGCGCGTGTCGATCACAGACTTTATAAATCTGGGCCGATTGGCCCAGCCGCCTGACACCGCCACGATCGTTTTCTAGCTTTTCCTTGCCCCCCTTGATGGGTCGAGGAACAAATTGATGGGTCCGTTTGTAGTAGTTAAACGTACGTTCTTGCAACAATGCGCAAGGGGTGGGGGAAGGTTACCCCGCACTCTGCTTTACCGACGCCCCTACTGTACCGACAGCTCTGTCTTAGCGACTACCAATACTGATTCACCCCCTCCCTAATTTATCGATCGCCCCCAGTCGATTCACCCAGTTTCAATATGACCGACTTCCCGCTGCCGATCTCGTTCACTTTCACCTCTTCGCGATCTATTTCCCCCAGTTGTTTCTGAAGTTAGGACCTGCTGATCGCCTTCGTCATCGTCGTCGTCGTGAATCAGCATGCGTCACTTTAGTAGGGTATATACTGAATCCGGTTGTGCATGCCACGCGAATAAATATGTGTAATACGCATATTGGTGTTCGATAGTTGGTGCGACCGTTCTCCATCTTGATTCATGCGACGGCCGTCCATCTTGATTTTAATCTTACTCGCAAACACGACTTATACTATTTGTAATCGCGTATCAATGCTCCCTCTACTCTAGCATTTGTCGACGGGAAGGAGGAGTGTAAGAAATAAAATGTGGGGAGGGAAGAAAATTTGTACACACATGATTGTTAATTGAAAAAAAAACAAATTATTTATTCAAGAAAAAAATAATAAATGACGCCTGGTCTTCGAGTATCCCGTCCAAGCCTCAGATAAACACACGCATCCAAGCCCAGACGTACACATGCACACGTACACGCACACATTCTTTCTCATTATTTTGTGTACTCAATATTTTACTTATTTATTAATTTCACACTAGTTAACATACTTTTTTTCCGCACCATGTCATACGGATGAGTCGCTATCGCTGTTCTGCCAGCGTGTGCTGCAAATATTCTTCTATGCAGTCAGGCCATATAAGCGCAGACCGCAATTCAGTCATCTCTTCGCAGTACGCGTAGCAGAATATAGGCATACGACCGATATGGTGTATCATGTTGCTCAGTGAAACTTGTAGTAGGAATGTAAAACCCTCGTTTTCCTCGCCCTCAACCTCTTGCTCCTCCTACTTATCCCAACGCTCATGACAACTTTTTTCTATAGTGAAATCACCCCCCCCCCTGCCTTGTAACTGTTTTCCTTTTATCAATTTATTTATATTTCGATACTTTACGGACGGCGGCTATTTAGAAAAAAGTTCACGTTATATGAGTCTAGATGCCTCCTTACTTAACCAGTTAACTGCAGAATTTATCGCGGAACATGAGGCAGGAATGAAACGTGAAATAATTTTACGATAGATATAAAGCAGAGTAAGGAAGGATTACATTTTTATTCGATAAAACATTAGTTTTTCTGCAAATAAGTTCTTGCAGTAAATGATAATTTTTTATCTTGCACTATGAGTATAAAGATCAACCGCGTGGAAAGAAAATATAGGATGACGTGTATACACGTCGAACGCAGTTAACTGATTAATAATAAATTACAAATACTTTAAAAATGATTTAACGGCGGAGTAATAATCGTCCCGAAAAGTAAACGATATACAATTAATGGCTATGTACATGTTTAGACTCACTTGGGGGGAAAGCCAAGGGATCTTACTGGCTAAACCCCAACGGTGGCCATTCTATACGTAGTGGGTGGGGGGAGAGGGGCACCAGGAACTACAAACAACATATCACGGTGCCCCTCCCCCCGGTGGGCTTATACACGGAAGGGTGCTGAAGACTCCCATGCAAACCAACAACTCTTAATTTGACGGCATTGCGCGACCGCTACGCAAACACCGCTCCCCTTCCCAAGCAGTTGCGTGCAATGGCGATCCGAGTCCACACTCGGACAAATTTCTCTATCTCAAGGTGAAAGGCTTAAATTCGAGTTACTGCCCTTTGCAAAGTTTTCGTCTAATGTGTTTACTAATCAAACCGATCTTATCGTTGGGGGTCGACCGATATGCAAGCGAAGAACTTGATATAGCTCAAGCTTTCCAAAAACAATTTTGGATCAGGACGAATCGAAACCTTCCAATTACGAAAGAAACTAAATGTTGGTTGATTCCAGATATTTGCACTCTTTCCGATACGCAGTCGCGTGCGCCTCAGGTGGTTCACAAGTATTGTGATGTCCACTACTGAATGTAGAAAAACTCGATTAAGGATATTTACATAATAGAGACAATGAGTTGAAACCTTTGAAACCTTTGAGGATTCTAGGAGCTTCTCGTCGTCTCTTGCTATTAAGATGGAATTTTATGAATCTAGACTATTGGGCGTTTGGTTCCCCTGATTTTTTATTTATTGAAAAAAAATTATGTTTTTTAATAATTATAATAACTTTTTTACTTCAAAAATTAATTTGTAGGAAATTTTTAAAAATTGTGAAATGCAATTCAACGTGCCGAATTCTCTCTGACACTAAATTATTTTCATTTCGCGTTCCTGCATTTATACAATTTTTCGTTGCTTCATCTGTTTGATTTCCACCAATGGGATCGTTTTCTTCGGTGTGAATAAGACGAAGGCGAACCATTGGTGGTCCTTGTTAGATTCTTGGCAGACCCAGGATTTAACCATCATTGATGTAAATTAATTATTGATGTAAATACTTAAATACACAAAGTAGATACGGTGTGTGGCGACACAATATTTGATAAGTCCAATATCTTGTCACTGCCGGGCAACCTACGAAAGCGTGCCCCGAAACCCAAGAGCGGAGGTATCGGCTGACTCCAAAAGGCCGCCTTATCAGTCCAGAGATCTGGGGCTGTGATTCGCGGATAGAAGAATTAGTGATTAATATATAAAGGGTCCGCTGGCTCTCCGGTCAGGACAGCTCCGCCCAGGCGTCCGCAGCGGAAGGAACGATACTAAGCAGCAAGAGTTCGATAAAAATACTTGAAATATAAAAACAGCCCAGCATCTTCGAAAAACCTATAAACTGGAGACTCCTCCAACTTATAACGTACAACCACTACACTAAAAATGTATCAAAGTAGGTGACATCTAAATAAAGCGTGTACAACAACAGGCGGAACACGCAACACGAGAAATCTCGTGAGCGGTCCTTAATGTGTTAATGGTCCAGAAATGTGAACTCACTTTGAAGGACGTCAATTAATACAACGGACTGTCACTTGCGTAGATCAGAGACGAATAACAGCAACTCTCTGTGATTTAGGATTACAGAGTTCAATACACATACAATGTAATCGGCTGACACGGTACTTATGTCATGTGATAAGATACATATTAAACATCGAACAAGCTAAATGGCTAATCAAACCTACTACTTATTTATTTGATTATTAATTTGATTGAAATTTTCATATACTGCACAAAACGGATCGCAAAAAAAAAGACTACACAAAAACAGATTTGAGTGTTTACGGGTATTAAATTTGAACTTTTCTCGTATATGGACTTATGGTTGTTACAAGATACATTGACATATTTATTTGCTTTATTCATAGAAACGTGCAAACACAACTTTATAGAACCTAATTTAACTTATTACTAGTTCAAGAAAGCGAGGAAAGAACGAGTTATATATTAATATTCAAAAAGTATCCTGTAAAGAAAAACTTTTCCATGGGAGTTAGTATGTATAACGATTTTGTAACATCTACACGTTCACGCTTGACCATCAGTAGCTCAGTATTACCCATAGCTCATCAAACGATAAAAGAATACCAACCAAACAAAATTTTGCATACGACTGAAATTTAAATAATGGAAATTTAACGTATGTCAACACGTTCACGCCGACGTGTGTCACCGGTTGTGCGCGCCCGATTCTCCCATCGGGCGCCACGGCAGATCGATGGCCCGCGCTCGACACTCCCACTTGAATGTTTCATTAGACGATGTAAAAAACTAACTACAAAAAATAGCCATAAATTTCAAAATTTTAGTATGGGAAATTAACTTATATCAACACGTTCACGCCGACGTGTATCACTGGTTCCGTACTCCCGACTCTCTCATCGGGCGACGCGGAACACCGGTGACCCGCGCTTGACTGCTCCATCGGACGCAAATGCTCCATCGGTGGATCGCATTTGATTCTCCGATCGGACGGCGCGGATTATTAGTGGGTCACCAGCGCTTGAATTTTTCATTAAACGATGAAAAAAAAACCGCTAAAAAATATAGCCATAAGTTAAAAAATTTAAATAATGTAAATTTAACATATATTAATTAAAAAACAATAGGATTTACTTTATTTTATCTGAATATTATAAATATAACTAAACATAATATTATAAATGTAACTAACAAAAATTCAATCGTATAAACATAATAATTAGATATTATAAACCTAACTTGTTTGTTTTCTATGCAATTTATTAAAACATTTTAAAGAGAATGCTGATCAGCGCTCACAACGATTACAATACGTCATTACTTTTTTAGTTTTCTTCGTGACATACTGTCCACGTTTTCTTTTGAATCAACATTTGAAACATTCTTTACGTCTTTGTATTGTTTTAATTGCTGAGTCTGCGCATGAATAAAGAAAATGTAAACCTTTATTTAACGGAATTTGTTTTCCAATTGCCATTTCCTTGCAGCTTATGCTTAGGTACGCTGTGATATATATTAGAATCGACGTTCTACTCTTCGCTCATTATTAGGGATTTTTCCATTTTTTTCTGCGCAGCGAATAGTTTATTCCTATACCAAGTAGCCGCTGCGGCTTAGACACCTGGTATACCATACCATTTATATGATTTTATTATTTATGTGGAGTTACACAGCTTGCAAAGTAAGCCCGCGCATTTTCATACTGGGTAAACTGTACAAACGATAATACTGCGCCGTCAGATAACGCGAAGCATGAATTCTAGCGTCGCCTCACAGGGAAAAATGTGCATATCGGCGCCGGCGTGAACGTGTTAATTGCTTCATCGATTACCCCAATGTAAAATAAATTGTGATTCTGCCAAGAACCGTACCATACCGCTGAAAAGAACCATTTTACAGATCTGAAAAAATACATTATTGCTTCTAAAAGAAGCAATTAATGATAAATTCTCGCACAACTACTTGATTTGATGCTTTCAAGCAATTAATGTTACGAAATCGTTATACGTAATAACTCTGATGCAAAAATTTCTTCTTAAAGGACATTTTTTCAATTTTAAAAGATATTTCGTTCTTTTCCCGCCTTCTTGGAGTAACAATAAGTTATATTAGGCTGTATAATGTTGTACTTCCACGTTTCTATGAATAATACAATTAAATATGTCAATGTGTATTGTAACTACCATAATTATACATTTTTGCGCAGTTTGTAAATAACGTGCGTGTCGATCATAGAGTTTATAAATATGGACCAATTGGTTGCTACCACCTGACAACGCTACAGTCATATTCCAACTCTTCCCTGCTCCCCTTCATAGGTCTCGGAACAAATTAATGATTTTGTGTGTACACTAATGCCGTGTACCAATCCGTGTGTACACGACAGTCTAATCTAGCGCGTGCAGTGTAATGAATAAATTAATGAATAATTAATGAATAATTATAAAAATAATTAATAATTAATAAAAATATGCGTAATAATTTGTCATTATTTGATACGAGCGATTATGCCACAGATAATATTTATGGTATGCCCAGAGTCAATAAGAAGATTACAGATATGATGAAGGATAAGAATAATGGTAGAACCATGCACAAATGTAGGATTACTAGCAAAAATATATACGACGACGACAGTCGAGTGCACTGGAAAGACAAATAAATGCGAGGAGAAACGTAAGGGAATTAAAAAATATGTCGATTGTAAACGTGCTAGCGCAAAATCATATTCGATCCGAACAGCATAATGTATGTACAATCAGCCAATGAAACATATCCTTCAATGTGTCTAATAATAAAAGATATCTACTGAACAATTCGTACTCCACCTTACTTGGGGGGGGGGGGGGGGGCGAAATTCATTATGCAATAAAACGAAAGCTGTTTATTCCACTACACATTCTTCTTATAAATAATAAAAGCTTGTTTACAGTATATTGTTTTTATTAATTCATGAATTGAATGACGATCCATACCTGGCCATTTTACACAGACCTGTTTTTCCATTCTGCGTAAAACCTTCTCAACGAGGTAAACATTTGAATAAAAAATGCATGATAATTCCAACTCATAAAATCCCCCCTACACCTCAACACCCCGCGAATCTCGAAAGAGGTTCGTGCAAACATAACCACACATATCGACGGTATTCACTTGCCTCAAATCTTCGAAACCCTTTATCGCGTCACCCCTTCGAGGAAAATTCTTCCTCGCAGGAGCATGTAACTCGTCGACCAGTCTCTTCTTAGCTTCAATCCTTTGTTTCTTCCTCTCGGCATTATCTAGCGAGCAATGATAGCGCCGTAATGATGGTCTCAAGTACGTTGGAGCAAATCGCACGGCGTACAAAATACTCCATCTCCTCCTCTTCTTCCACGGGCTACTCCTCTTATGCACATTCGTCACTCTTGATCTCTCCTCCTTCTTCACGACTCACTCTTCTTGTTTCTGATTGTTCTGTACCGCGCGCGTACCCCTGATTGTACGCGTATCCTCTCTGCCCTTGCGACAGGAACAAAGAGGGAGTATGCACTTACGCGCGTTCGCGACACGACAGACTCAAGCCTGATGGTCCGTCATCGGAGGTCGCAAATCTCCGACCGATAAACTCGATATCACGAAGCGCGTCTTTATACCACGGTTGACCCTATGTCCTCTTGGGATAATAGGGTTGTTTTAACTGAGAGCAGTACAGTGAGCAGTGTTTGAGACTTGATGAATTTTGTAATGTTTTTAATGAATAACTTGTATTTACAGATAATGAATATATACAAGATTGAGAAAAATGAGTAAGTGTTTTGGATCCGTGCTTGTGTGTTGATCGTCTGTCCGAATAGCTCTCCCTTGGTCAATGTTTTGTAGCCATAAGGATGGCTCGGTATGTGACGTCCACGGGGATACCGACGACCGGATTGGTAGTTGGTAAAAACTGCTAATTGGCTCACTTCTATGGGGGTGGAACCATCCCTCCTTGATTCTACTTTTCTAGGTAGTAAAGGAATTCCCCGTCCCGATTGACCTGAGTGGTCCTTGAGGCCATAAGGCCCCCCTTTTGTTGATGTATGCCCTCGTAAAGAAAATTAATGAATCAGAGAAAATTCCTCGTAGTTTGACCGTTCTTTAAGGATTTTGTGCCTGGTTATTGTCAGAGACGGCCCAAATGCCTTGCTAAAAACGAAGGGCATGTTAAAATGGATTTGCCTTTAGGACCGTTTTATGGTCCGCGAGTGTTGATCCTTTGCAGCTGTGTCGCCTTGTCCTGCGCGACTTAACACTTCTATTTCAGCCCCCCCCCCGCCCCTACTCGTAACTCTTGCCTTTGACTCCATTCTACTCCCCCCGCTCTTAAAAAATCTCTCTCCACGGCTTTGAGGATAACACGTTTAATATTGCAGTGCGTGGACTTTTTAAGCAATTTGTCTGTCTTCCTGCAGCTGCTCGATTATAGAAACTATATCATTATCAAGGCCAGTATTACCTGCCTCTCACGAAGCAAATAGAATGCGTAATCTGTCGACCAATTCATTTGCATTATTCTAGTGTATATATGCGACGTTGGTAATTCTCTTACCTCCAGCCAGTACCACAATTCCTTTGCAAATAGTGATGCAACAATGCTTCTCTACTTTAGCCTGCTACCCTCCATAATTTGAGCATTCGCCACGTAACCCTTTTTGTGGGAGCTTGTAGGCATAAACAAGGATCGGTATTTTTGAAGATCCGCATTATTGTGTAGCTTGTTGTCATGTATTCTCATAATTATGAGC
Source organism: Ampulex compressa (assembly GCA_038496175.1). Taxonomy (NCBI): domain Eukaryota; kingdom Metazoa; phylum Arthropoda; class Insecta; order Hymenoptera; family Ampulicidae; genus Ampulex; species Ampulex compressa. The sequence goes on from JBCFXI010002764.1 coordinate 9,919, forward strand.
TAATAAATACCAGGTATGTCATGAGACGTGTCCCTCTTGTTGATCGATATATTATCCTCTATGTCTTCATCGAACTTTACATTTCAGAGCATCAATTGTGTGCCCGCAAAGTAGACACCGTGAACATGATCGGTCTGACGTTTCTTATCGGTTATCAAGAGTTCTATGTACTTTCGTGAGATCGATACGAGCATCTAAAGCGATTGTTCCAGGTGCGTGACACACGATTTTTCGTCAATTCGCGTAGAGTCATTTTCTATAGAGGTGTAGATAAATTCGTAGACTCATAGAAAGACTCGATCATATTACTGGGCGTTTTTCTCCTTACAGGTGACATTTCTAGAGATACACTTATTTTTGGCGTCGATCAAGAACGTGGATCTGCACTTCATTGAGCACCTATTTCTTATCTTTTCCCTCCTTCTTCTCGTCCTCTTCAGTATTCTTCTTTCACCCTTCTCCCTCCCCTCTTCATCATTATTCAACACATCCTCTTTCACCTTTGCGTCCGATCTTTCCTGCTACTCTGAATGCCGACATTAGCGAGCTGATTCAGCCAATCCATTATCAGTTTTTACGATTCTCACAATAAAATTTCAATCTCCATTTCCCCACCTCTAACAGGTTATAATTGTTACGTATGCTATCACGTGTTTTTGCAATCTCTAGAATCGCATTCCACTTTTTCTTCTAGACCTCCGCTTCCACTTTTCTATTTTTCACTTCCCCTCCTCCTACTACTCCTACTCCACTCTTCTGGCACTCCTTTTGCAATACGGGTTATGATTGTGTGGACTCGATGTGTGCAATTAAGCGTCCGACGTTAAATTGATCATTTTCTACAACAAGGCAAAACAGTTACACCTTTTTCGGTATCGGCCTTTCTACATGACGCTATTGTTGTCAATCATCAGAAATCCATACATTTCCTTCCAACAACTTGTGCATAATTCACAAAATGCAGGACATGTCGGTATTTACATGATTGTTGTAAAAGTACTTTAAATTTGCCCCATCTTATTTAAAGTACATTAATAAATTTGCATTATTGCCTATCAAATGTTTGATAATTCTCGTATAACTCTGACAAAGATAGAAACTATCAACGTTGCCATGCCGCCTCATCGAAAAGTAATCCCTTATGGCATTCTGTTTATCATACACTACGTCATCAAAGATGAAAATAGTATTTGATAGGACCTCCTTAATGGGTACAACGTCGGCGTTGTTCGAATACGTATAATAGCCAATATTCTCTATAGCCGTCAAAAGGGTCTCGAGACATGGATATCTCAGTTGATGAAGAGATTCCAAGTATACATACACATTTTCGAAACGTACGCCATTGGAACTTTCAATTAAACTCAATATGACATTCGTCTTACTGCAATTTGTGCGCACGTATATTTATGCACGAATAGCGTTTAGTAACAAGGAGCCATGTCGGTGTTACGCAATTACTCACTCGGCAAAGATTCCGGATCACTCCGCGATTCTAATATTCAAGGAATGTTTTACGCAATGCATACTGATAAGACACATAATATAAACGTGTGTCATATAGGTGCGCCGTATTTTTAGGGTGTGGATAGAAACTCGAACTTCCACGCGAGAGACTGGGATTTGAATCACACCTATCATATCTGCTTTTTGTATGTGATATGTATTCTGTAGTTTTCATGATTCGGAATCCACCACAAACAGTAGATCCTAAGCCAAATGACCTGCGCAAAAAAAATGAGTTAAAAAAAATCCTCGAGAGATAGGATTGTCAGTTTTCTGCGAGTAGTTGTTTTGAGCAGTACAGCAGCGGATTGAAATTCATATTGCAATAGTTTGGATTTATATACGCACGAAATCGAAAGACTTTGGAGCGAATTTCAAGCTAAATTGAGGTCTCATTCATTTATTGCTAACTATAGTTACCGATGCTTCAAACAACATTGTTGATAGCAGTCCGTTGGTGATGGTGATAACAGAGAAGATTGTGACGAAGGGGATGGGCCAATACCTTCAGTTATAAATAGCTGCATGTGCAATAGCAGAACGATTGTAGATGGTATTTAAAGTCTCACCATTGCCGATCATCGTTTATGGACAGTATATACTATTGACCATCTGACAGCGATAATACATCTGGTAATGATATGAAAATCAGTGGAGAAACCGAAGGAGGACTAATGAACAGTTTATTCAACAAACTACCCTTCGACTTACACATTCTTAACTATCAGTTTGCGGCCCTGGGACACACCTGGCAAAAAGCTTAACGGGAGGTGACTGTGGGATAAAACTACTGGATGCAACTTGTCGATAACACGATATCGTTTATTCCAAATACCTTGCCGAATGAGACGTGGCGGATATAAAACTGCTAAAGAACGTGTATCCGCCAAAGATGCTACCTTAGAATAACGATTAGCTGCAATGGCTACGTACGGTATTATAAATACCAAAAGAAAGCTCATAATGGGTATTGAGAAGGAGGGGAAGAAGAGTTGGGGAAGGCTAATGAAAAAAATGAAAAACAACAGAAAGCTAAGAACGGCGAAGCGCGACGTATTTTTGACATTACTCAGATTTTTCGGCTCACTTGTAAAAGGGGCGACCGATGCGGCCAGCGCTATAAGAAATTCCAAAAAGGATCAGCGACAATTGAAAGAATTGCGGCGTCGCTAACGTTTCATGGAGACTTTACCTTGCTCCGCACAAGCGCAGAGAGGGTGTCGGAAGAAGAAAAAGAAAGAGCAGTGGTGAAGAAAAAAAACAATAAATTTCTTAGCAATCCACAGCCCCGCCACGAATATTCAACTGGACGAAGTTAGCGTGAAAAAGTGCAATACTTTCGCGGCCTGTTTACGCGTCACGAACTTTTGCCGCAAGAGCCGCGGATAAAAGAATGTGCGATAATTAATCTGAAGGATAGTAGAAAACAGAGAACGCACTGAGTAGCTTACGTTAACACGTTTGCGGCGAAACCTGAATTTAGTCTCCGCGCTGTGGGGCGGCTTTGTTTTTGGTACCTTCTCCCATCTGGCGGCGCTGATTCAAAACTAATCATATGCCACTTGTCTATCTTTTGTGAACATAAAACAACCGAAATAAAAAGACACGTTGTTGTTTCTCTCAAATTATTGTTATTCATCCCTGCAGTACATCAAAATAAATATTGTGCTGTTGTTAAGTCGCGCAAGACAAGGCGACACAGCTGCAAAGGATCAACACTCGCGGACCATAAAACGGTCTTAAAGTCAAACCTATTTTAACATGCCCTTTGCTCATGGCAAAGCATCTGGGTCGGTTCTGACAATAACCAGGCACGAAACACTTAAAGAACAGTCAAACTACGAGGAACTGTCACAGATTCATTAAACTTCTTTACGACGGCATATGTCAGTAAAAGGGGATCTTATGGCCTCAAGGACCACTCAGATCAGTCGGACCAGCGGCTAGATTATCGGGACAGGAAATTCCCTCACTACCTGCAAAAAGTCGAATCAAGGAGGGATGGTTCCACCCCCGTAGAAATCAACCAATTAGCAATTTGTACTAACAACCAATCCGGTCGTCTGTATCCCCGTTGACGCTATGTACCGAGCTGTACTTATAATTAACAAACATTTACAAGGGCAAAGCTATTCGGACAGACGATCAACACATCGGCATGGATCCAAAACACTCGCACACATTTTAAAAGTAGTTGTCACACAGTCTTGTATATACTCATTCTGTCTGTAATCATAAGTTAATCATTAAAAACATTACAAAATTCATCAAGTCTCAAACACTGCTCACTGTACTGCTCTCAGTTAAAACAACCCTATTATTCCAAGAGGACATAGGGTCAACCGTGGTATAAAGACGCGCTTCGTGATATCGAGTTTATCGGTCGGAGATTTGCGACCTCCGATGACGGACCATCAGGCTTGAGTCTGTCGTGTCGCGAACGCGCGTAAGTGCATACTCCCTCTTTGTTCCTGTCGCAAGGACAGAAAGGATACGCGTACAACCAGAGGTACGCGCGCAGTACAGAACAAAACAGCTATAATAATTGACATATTTTTGCTCTGAGATAGGATTCTGTGTGTATTTCAATATTTAGTTGAATTTTTGATGTGATAAAACATTTTTGCAGTATTATAACCTTATTGCAAATTGAATTTCAATTAAAATAATTACCCCTTAGGATGTCAAGTAGAATATTCGATAATATATCAGATGAATCTAATTTCTGCTATCAAAGCAAAAGTGCTATCAAAGAAAAGAGGATCTGTTACACTTCATTAGAGAAAGAATTTAGTATTGAGAAAACATGCACTAGACATTCGAATCTACATTTGTTCACGAATGTAACGTTACAAGAAGGAAAATGACAACCAATGGAGTCCACAGGGACAAAGAGAGAAGCCGCATAGAAAGTCGAGCGCGTTACCACGTTTTGTCCTGTTTGCGATAATCAACCGGTTTTATGCTGGAAATGTTTTTAAAAAATTTATAACAAGACATAATTCTTTTTTATAAATAAAAATGTAAATAAACTTGTTAATCACAGTGATCAGTTGTATAAATGCTATGACACAACAATAGTTCACGTATCACCGGTAGTTCAGCCCGCCCGATCGGACAACGATGTACACACTGAATCAATAATTTGTTTCTAGAACCCTGAAAGGGAGCAAGGAGAAATTGTAATACGACTATGGCGGTGTTAGGTGGCCAATTGGTCCAGATTTATAGACTCTATGATCGATACGCACGCTATTTACAAATTGTGCAGACATGTATAATTATGGTTGTTACAATACATATTAACATATTTAATCGTATTATTCATAGAAACGTGGAAATACAACATTATACAGCCTCATATAACTTATTGATAGTCTAAGAAGGCGGGAAAAGAACGAAATATATTTAAAATTGGAAAAATATCCTTTAGCAGGAACTTTTGCATCGGAATTATTACATATATCAATTTCATAATATTGATTGCTTGACTAATTGTTCCAATGTAAAATAAATTATAGTTCAGTCAAGAATCGTGTCATAACCCTGAAAAGAACTATTTTACAACTCTGAAAAAGTGCATTATAGCTCTGAAAAGAAACAATTCATAATCAGTCCTCACACAACTACTTCATTTAATCTTTTCAATCGATAAATGTTATGAAATCATTATACGTAATAATTCTGATGCAAAAGTTTCTTCTTGATGGATTGTTTTTCAATTTGAAAACATAATTCGTTCTTTTCCCACCTTCTTGCATAAGCAATAAGTTATATGAGGCTGTATAATATTGTAGTTCCACGTTTCTATGAATAATGCAATTAAATATGTTAATATGTATTGTAACAACTATAATTATACACGTCTGCACAATTTGTAAATAGTGCGTGTGTCGATCACAAAGTGTATAAATGTGGTCCGATTGACCCCAGCCGCCTGACACCGTCACGGTCGCATTTCAGATTCTTGCTCCTCTTCAGGGGTCGCGGAACAAATTAATGGGTCTGTCTATACACAAGGACCCAATAATTTGTTGTCTGACCTCTGAAGGGAGACAAGGGAGACTGGAATACGACTATGGACGTGCCAAGCGGCGAAGACCGGCTGAACCTGGTTCATCGTCTCTACGATCGACATGCCCGCGACTTATAAACCACGCAAAAGATGATAATCATGAACGGTGTAATATCATATTGATATATATTGTTGCATTGTTCATAGAAACTGGCGAATATAATATTACGGAACTTAATATAATTTATTGCCAGTATAAGGACATAGAAAATGAGGGTTTAGCTTTAAAAATGGAAAAAATGTCCTTCAAGAAGAGACTTTTGCATCCGAGTTGTTTCGCACGTCTTCCAACATTGACCTACTCGATCGACCGATTGTTCCAACGCAAAATAGTTCTTGTCCGTGCAAAATTTTTATTCAAAATATATAACATTGTATCGCGAATGTCTAATAAGACGCACTAAAACGACGTTCCACAATACCTGTCAGTCCTTCTTTTCTTTTAACCGTACTCTCGTGCCGGCTTGTGCGCAGCAGCGCAATTCTCCGTTCACCAAGAGAATGCGACGTAAAAGAATTCAAGTAAAACTAGCATAGCACTTAATATGTGACCGCTCAAAAAAGAAGCCATTCATTTGGAACGAACGACAAGAAGAAGAACAAGAGGAAACGATCTTAGTAAGAACTTAGAATTGTGTGATATTTTAATATACTTTCCGAAATTTGTGCAGTTTTTGCGTTTCTGAATATTGTCTTATTTTGTCCGCCATCTGAGTCACTATGCTAAAAACTCTTGACTCTTTGACAACAGTTGGTGAAGTAATTGATGTTAGGAAGACGTACGAAACGGCTTGGATGCAAAAATTTCTTCCTGAAGGACATTTATTAATTTTTAAAGTTAACACCCACTTTTCCCATCTCCTTATACTAGTAATCACGTATATTAGGTTCTGTAATATTATATTCATCAGTTTCTATGAACAATGCAACAATATGTATCAATATGTATTACACTAAACATGATTATAAGTTTCTGCGCAGTTCGTAAATCGCGCATACGTCGATCGTAGAGTCAATAAACCAGTCCCAGCTGGACTCTGCCGCTTAGTACCTCCACAGTCGTACTCCAGCTTCTCCCTGCCCCCTTCAAGGGTCAGATAATAAATCAATGGGTCTTTGTGTACAAGCATGCGAAGCATATCAGCGTACCAAATTGTTGATTAATTCTTTTATTGTCATCAATAAGTTCGCTCTTTTCTAATAGAATCTAGTTCTAAGCGACCCCTTATTACACGTACCGATTTCTAATTCTGTGCATCAAGTCAAGTACAAAAATATTTGCAATTAGCTGTTTCTAATGTGTTTAATTATACCAAATTTTCACAATGCTTGTAGGTATACAATATTTTTTGTTGTTCCATTGCCTTTGTAGATATAGAGATTGTCTGGTTTGTAACCGTTTAGGTTACATGAGTATTTAAAACCGTGCCGCCTAGGCGTGCGGCTCGGTTTTGGCGCGTTTCGAGAACCCGCCGAGGGGTGACACTCGCGATTGAGGAACGCGTCGAGCTCGGGAAAAGAGGAGTCACTCGGGGAGCAACCATCGGGCAACAGTCTTAAAAGTGTAAACCGGAGCGAATCGGGAACGAACCGGCGAAGAACATTTTCCGTACCCGGGAGTGGGACCCGTGCCCGCTACGACCCATAGGAGTAGATC
>JBCFXI010002765.1:0-17153 GCA_038496175.1 Ampulex compressa
GACGCATAAAATACACTGTCCGGAATCCAGTATTATCATCCTTAAATAATACAAAATACCTTGATCCTTTCGGCGATTCGAAATTTATAGGACCACAGACGTCGGAATGGATCATCTTTCCAGGCTTCTTTAGTTTTTCCCGCCTGCTAGAGAAATGTGACTTTTGCACTTGTTTTCCGAGAGCGCAAGCTTCACCGAAAAAATGATCATGACTGCCTTTGATCTTTAAGCCATAGACCGCCCCGATTTCTTCTGTCTCCCGTACGGATCTGGTATTAATATGACCCAGTTTCTCGTGTCATAATTTCAGTGTGTTCTCATGAGCCACGTTGCACTGTGTCGGTATTTTTGCGTTAAACCTCATGCGAAACAGTTGACCATAGCGCACCCCTTCCGCGGATAAAGTACCGTTTCTCTCGCGCACTTCACAACGATCGTTATAAATATGAAACATGAAACCCTTGTCCGCTATGGCTCCCACTGAAAATAAGCTCTTCTTCAAGTCAGGAACGTAAAGCACTTTTTCCAATTTTCTGCCTACATGTTTACTGTTAAGAACTGCATCAATGTCAATGGTTTCGACGCCAGCCACCTTGAGCATCCTCTCACCCGCTACTTTCACGAATTGTACAGATTTCACTGGCTGTATCTGTTGAAAAAAATCGCGACGGGAAGACATATGCATACTCGCTCCTGAGTCTGCTAACCATACGGACTCATCATTGTCCGTTGTTTCCGAAACGAAACCAGCGATGTCGCACATATATGCCGTTCCTTGGGCGTCATCTCTTCTCTTTTTATGTCTTCCTTCTTCCGCGATTCGCTTCTTACACTCCCTGTACCAGTGGCTTTTTTCGTGACAGTAAGCACACAACGTCTTTTTTTTGAGTTCCTCGAGTTTTTTCGAGTTTGATTTCTTCTTATAGTTGCGTTCACCATTTGAATCCATCTTCGAGTGACTGCCGTTGGGCCTCACGTGTAAACTCTTCACTTGCAATGCTAGGGTTGACACCTCTTCCTCTGCTTGTGTTTGTCTTTTATCCTCTCGAATAATCCTCGCTATTAGATTTTCTTTAATGCGCTCATTCTGCGCAGTGCACTTCCACGCCATTGTGAAAGTCGAAAATCTTGAGGGGAAACTACTCAGCAGCTTTGACATTATAGCGGCATCAGAGGGTGTTTCTTTGGCGTCACACAGCCTCTTACACAGAGTCTTAAATCTTTCTATCTATGTTGCTATTGGCTCCCCATCTTTTACACGAAACTCATAGAATTGCTACCAGCATCTTTGTTTCGAGTCTTCACTAGTATCTCGATAGAGAGCGTGCAGCTTCCTCCACATTTCCTCTGGCGTTGCGCAGTTTACTAAATTCACACGCAACGACTGATCCACTGAGCTTAACAAGATCACGGCAGCTTTTACCTGTGATTTCTTCCATTTTTGCCAATCTACTAGTGCAGTGGTTTTATTGGGTTCACTATATGTACCATCAAGGCACCCCATCAAATCTTGCGCCTTAAACAGAAATGACACACCATACTTCCATAGCGCAAAATTCTTACCATCAAGTCGAGTGAGGCTAAATACATCCTTATCAGCCATCGTGGTCAGTAGAACAGGGAAAATAAAACAAGAAGAAAAAAAGAAAAAACCAACAACTCTTAATCCACACAACAATATGACACTCTTTCACTGGAAAATAAATAAAACTCCCGTGGCGCAGTGGAAGCGTGCTGGGCCCATAACCTGCTGAAACTTTTGGTTTATTTTCCGTGTCTTAAGATTAAGATAGTTTTTATTTAATGCTGTATGCTACACGCTTTCCGATACACGACAGAGCGACTGTCGAGGCTTACTGCCCGAGCAGCCCATCAGAGGTTACAAGTACGGGCACACCAAAACATGAGCATGTTTTTCTCTCCCTCCTACAGGCTCGCGGCATCCGCCTCGCACGCAGTTGCCGCATACAGGAGGATCCAATGTCCTTCTCTATCTGACACACGGTGCCATATATATACCGCACTGCTTTTTCTCAACAGGCGCTTTGCAACCTATTTTGATCACTTGACACCTCGAGCGGAATGGATAGCTGGATGGATAGGCCGCCAACTTCCAAACCTCAGGGAGCCCGAAGAAAAAGTCCGCCACGTATATGCTGGAGTCGTACTGTCCGTGATCCTTTACGTGGCCCCTGTCTGGTCGCGCGATATGATGGCCAACCGGCATAGCCAGGACCGTCCGCGCCGGATTGTAAAATAATTGTACGATTGTAAGGACGGGCTTCAGGATCGCATGGATGTGCTGCAAGTTTTCGTACGCGGAGGCAATAGTTTTGTCATTTGTACGGGGGGGGGGAGGGGGGTATGTCCCCTCCGCCGATCCGGCCTTTGATGCTCAGAAACCGCGCGGTCGCGGACCTGCCCCGTGGTCTTCTTATGCAGCCATTACTTGTTTGCAGGCGGACATCGCGACGCACCAAAATCTCTTCTTGGCCAATATCGCGCAGACAATGGCCGGCAGTGTGAGATCCGCCACTACTTCATCTCGCAGGAAACTGTGTTCGTACTCTCACACTGGGCAGAGCTCCAGCGGGTGTTGTGCCGTGTCCCGCACATCGGAGCAATTGTGGCACTGCATCGTTCGCTCCCTCATGATCCGACACAGGTGTTCACCAAAGCAGTCGTGGCCAGTTAGCACCTACGTCAGATGGTAGATTAGACTCCTCCAGGTCTTGTCCAGCCACTTCTCGAGCTGGGGAAGGACAGCCGCAACAGCGCTCTGCTTCACATTAGAAAGCTTGGAGAGGCGGCGACGCCACTCCTCCACAACACGCTGCCGGGCGTGACGCTTCGCGGCTCTGATGGGCATTACCACCTCGGCGGAAGAGGTGGATTTCCCTCGTCTCCTCTGTGAGTAGCTCTATAGGGTGCTGCCCCGCCAGAACCATTGCCGCCGCGTAGGAGGCTGTGCGGTACACCCTCGCGATCCTAATGGCCAGCCGCCTCTCCAATCCGGCGCAGTCTGTTTCAGGGCTGTGCCGGCCGGCCATCAGGTCGCAGACCCAAACCAGGGCCCCATGAAGGGCCACGGACAACACAACCCCCGCGTTAACGCGGCGGACACCTTCTCCGGGCCCTCCGAAGTTCGGGATAAGGCCTAAAAGGCCAGCTATCCGTTCCGCTCGGGGGACCAGGCAATTGAAGTGGACCGCAATGCGCCACTGGCCGTCTAATGTGAGTCCCAGGTATTTTAACTCGAAGCCCACCTCGACTTCGGTCTGACATACCTGAGGCTAGGACTGCGGCGGCTCCCCACGATGACGGTGGTTGTAAAACCACATCGCCTCCGTCTTGTGGGAAGCCACGCGGAGAGCCAGCTCCTCGATCCTCCGGACGACGCAGCTCACCTCGCATTCGGCGAGGTGGAGCGTCTTTCTGTAGTCCCTTCCGGTAGCCAACACCATCGTGTCATCCGTGTAATACGTGACGCTAACCCCGGGGCGGGAGATCGACCTGCAAGACCTCATCGTATGCAATGTCCCACAGGATGGGCTCGAGTACAGACCCCTGCTGGACACCATATCGTGTCTCTCTCGCCACCATGGCGCCGATTTGTCTGGGTACTTCACCCACTTGCCCGACAAGGACCCGATCACATCCCGAAAGTATTTCGACACTTGATGGTGGAGAAGACCCACCAGGGTAGGGTGTTGAACGCGTTGACGATATCTGGAAATACCGTTAACGGCACCCCGCCCTGGGAGAGCACCTAGTTCGAGTGGGCCTTTACTCTCCATACCGCGTCAACGGTAGAGCGGTCCCCTCAGAAGCCACACTGGCTCACGGCCAGATCGGGACCTACCCCGGATAGGTACCCGACAAGGCAGGAAGCGATGATTCGTCCAAATAGCTTCCCTCCCTCATCGAGCAGACAGATCGGGCTGTACGCTGAGGGTGACTCAGCGGGCCGAGCTTTCTTCCTTATGAGAACCAATGTGCTCCATCTCCGCAGTGGGGGGATTAGGTCAGACCGGAAGCAGCCGTTAAACAGCTCCGCCAGTCTGGTCCCGAGGACACCTAGGACCAAGACCCAGGCACGTCCGGGGATGCCCTCGGAACCCGGTGTAGTACGTCGGATTCTGAGTCGCTTGACAGCCCTGGACAGCACCTCTCTCGTCATCCCCAGCTCGTGGGACTAGGTGGAACGGTCCAACTTACGTTCGGGCAGAGGTCGCCGCAACACTCTCCCCGGCGGTTCCGGGGAGAGTGCCGCGACGACCTCTCCAACGAGCTCAGGGTCAAGAGATTCCGTCACCGGAGGGATTTATGGGCGAAGCCTACCCAAAACAATGCGGTACGGCCTCCTCCATAGGTCCCTGTCGATAGTCCCGAGGAGCTCCTTCCATGTCTGGGTCTTAGCTTTCTTGATGGCCTGCCTTAGGACTCGCTGCGCGACCCTGAAGGCTTCATACCTCTTGGCGACCCACACCTCGTTGCGGTTCCTTTTTCGTCGGGCGCACGTGTACTGGTGCCGGGCACGAATGCATGGAGAACGCAGCTCTGCAATCGCGTCCGATCACCGGTACACCGCGCGCCGCAGGCAAAGTCGGGCCCGGGCATGGCGGCATCGCAGACGGCCGTCATTGCACCCCGGATCCACTCAGACTCCGCTCGCACGTCAACGGGCCCCGTTGGTGTACGTTCCGATTACGCCATATCGTGAGGCACGACTACCAAGACGTCCTCGTCGATTATTCGCTTGAGCGACCATCACGGTAGTGCAGAATTCGCCAGGTGGCCGTGCCAGGTTCGTTTAACACTTTGCGGCACAGTATTTCCGCTATTAAAATAGATACATTTTGCACAGAACTTTTATTGCGTTTTATATGAAACAAAATTGGTATAACTTTACGAATAAAGAAATTACATAATGTGAAAACATTCAAAAATAATCATAATTTATTTCAATTTATTGTTATAGGGTGGGACTCAAATACTCCCACCGCGCATTACGGTGCATCAAATAGGTGGGTCACGTTTAATCCTACTGTGTCCCAAAGAGTAACCGGGCGACTGGCGGCGATGTCTATCAGGATTTAGTGGTGGTTGGATAACGTTTCCATCTTCGTTGCCATTCGTCACTTCGACACAACAGCCCTGGCTCTAGCAACTCGCAAGGGGTACTTATACTGCATTCGAATGGCACCAAGAGGAACCTAGCAAAATTAACCGTTAATCTGAGTGAGGTCATATACATAACTTAATTAATATTCCATGTAGACAAATCTCAAACACCCAGCCGCAGTCTAAAACCTGATGTTCCAGGCCTCGCTGGATACCAGTTTGGCGATTGTGGCAGAGCTGTATCGCATCTAATTACGAGGACGACGCGAGTGGGCCTATCGCAATCAACAGATTTTGCACTTCGGAATCTCCGCCTTTAACATTTTCCGCAGGGGAGGCTTTACCGCGGAGGATCTTGTATGGAATGGAGCATCATGCCGAAAATTACTCTTTCAGTACGGAAAAGCTAGTTGCGGTTATACATTCGTTATACGAGAAATATTTCCACAAAAGTGATTGCACTGTACAGCAGCGTAAGCCGCGAAAACTTTTTTTGACGCAAATCTCAACCGTAGTTGGCACTCAAATTTTTCTTTCGACCGCGACAGTCATTGTTGACTGATACTAAATTTTTTATTCGTCGTCCAGAGAATGTTTTGTTACCGCCGCCAGTATACCCGGAGAATATTTTGTGGCTGCCACCAAAGGGTGGCAAGTGCACCGAAAGATTTAATGCTGACTGAACATGGAGCAGAGTTGGTGGCAGCGGAGTAGCGGTATATTGCAGTGTTGGGATGCTACATTTCGTCCGGGTGCGGTATCATCGCTTTCAAGACGCACGTGGGCTAGATTGAGGAATACTTTTACTGTCTTGCTACTCGCCGGTACTTTTTCTAGAGGATTTTGCGTCCACACTATGGAGCGACGATGTCCCAGGGATGACGTAAGAAAGCGGATAATTCTCGAATCGGCGGCGGAACAGCAGCTGCACAAGCTACTTTACATTAACGCATGCGCCATGGAAACGGAAATTCATTGTTGACATAACGTGAGCAACTTCTGTCGCCTGTCACGACAGCTATAAGAGCCTGCCGCGTGTTGGGTTGGCGATTGGAGGGCAGCGATGTAAATACTGTTCTACCACAACTGCATCATAATGGGTGCACACACTTGCCATATCATTCAAGTCCGGCACAGCCGCCAGCAAGTAATCCATCACAGAGGTGGTCACTTAAACAATTTGTTAAAGCCGTTCTGATGGAGGTGGTTCATGTCGCGATCTGGTCGCATACTACCTCGGCTAGAACCGTCGACATACAGCTGGAGTTGGAGTGGTGTGGAGCACAATAACAATGGTGTGTGGTACAGCGGTATCCTGAGCCAGACTCTACTTGTGGCGCGCGGTGAAGAGTAAAAGTTTCATGAATTTTTGATCCTATTTGAGCTTGCTCGGGGTCGTCACAGTGTTGCTCTTATGCTTATACTATTTACACTCTACACAATGTGATACACAATGGGTTACACAGTCTGGCTCCTTTCAGAGGAGCATGGCCTGATGATTCTTAACGCAATGATACAATTTTCTTCAATCAACTTTTTTTTACTTTTTTTTGATTTTAGAATTTTATTCAGTATATTGGCGAGATTTCTCCGATCACAATGAGACTAAACACGAAATAAATATGTCCTCAATTATTTATTTAATACTTATTTTACAACCGATTTTATTTTATGATCGGTAAGATTACATTAGAAATATAGGTTGTTAGTTACAATTGACATATTAATAGGATAGTATTTTTAATATAGTATAACTCTTCCTCAAATTTGGATAAACTGCAATAATTAACGTTTATGTGATTAGTATGCAAACATACGACTTAGTTACAAGCATCTAATTTTATATGAAATGTTTTGGCTGTATGTTCAATATGTTCGTGTTGCAGTAATACACAAGGAGATGCATGACAGAAAGTTTAATAAAGTAATGTTACAATCAAGTTTACACGCTAGGAAGTGGGTCAGTCTTCGGGCGCGTTCGGCAAATGACTGATGTTCTTACACCGAAAAGACTCCCTTGTCCTTGATCGCGGAACGAACTCGATCCCAGGCCGGACGATACATTGTTTATCAAAACTGCGCCGGTATCGCCGGGTTCCGAGAACACCGCGGCGAACGATCACTGTTCAATAGTGGTCGTCACAGTACCCCCTCGCCAGTGCTAACGTTATTACTTATTATAATTATACGAGCATACTAATTTTAATAAAGAAATGAAAAGAAAAAAAAACTATGCTATTAACAATAACTTGGCTTAAGGTGTATAACGATTAGTAAATCTAACTTTGCGTCCATATCGCGTCACTACACCCTCACGAGTTATGTTTTCCGCCGCACTGTTTCTAGATCTTTTATCCGGCTCGTCACGCGCACTGGCACTACTATCTTCAAGTGCTGACATTGGTATATTAGCAGATGGGTTTTCCTGCGTGTATGGTTGGTCTTCCTGCAGGATGTGTGCTGGCTTGACGCGGTCTATCAATACTGTGACTGCATTTTTGCCTATTTGTATCTTCATCTTTTTATCGGTCCGTTCAATGACCTTGTACAGTCCATCGTATGGCGGTTGCAGCGGTTTATGCACTGTATCATGTCTAAGGAAAACGTAAGGAGACGTTTTTAATTCTTTGTGGACGAATGTGGAGCGTTCACCGTGTCTTGTCGCTGGTACGGCTCGTAAACGGCTAATCCTTGTTCGAAGATCTTGGACAAAATCTGAAGCGGTAGGGATTGATTGCGATGCGAAAAATTCAGCTGGCAGTCGTATCCCTGCGCCATAAACCATTTCTGCCGGTGTCGTTCCCAGGTCCTCCTTGAATGCCGTGCGGATACCTAAAAGTACGGCGGGTAATGCTTCCGTCCACCGTTGTCCTCCGTGGCAAATAAGAGCGGCCTTTAATTGACGATGGAATCGTTCAATTAGTCCGTTCGCCTGTGGATGATAAGCCGTCGTCCTGATGTGTTCCGACCCGCTCAGTCGCGTGAGCTCCTTAAATAACTGGGATTCAAATTGCCGGCCCTGATCGGTTGTTATTTTTGCGGGTACGCCGAATCGCGCGATCCAACCTTCGAATAAAGCTGCTGCTACTGTTTCCGCCGCAATGTCCGTAATAGGGATCGCTTCTGGCCAACGTGTATATCGATCTATACACGTCAGACAATATCGAAAGTCTTTTGACAACGGTAATAGCCCGACGATGTCGATGTGGATATGGGCAAATCTTACGTCCGGGGTATTAATTGTTCCTACCGGTGCGAAAATATGCCTACCTATTTTTGCCTGTTGACACGGTATACAACTACGCGCCCAATCTGCGCAATCTTTGTTAAGAGAGGGCCATACAAATCATTGCGCTATAAGCTTTCGGGTTGCGCGAATCCCTGGGTGTGAAAGTCCGTGAAGCATATCGAATACTTGCCGACGGAACGGTTGCGTAATATACGGTCGTATAATATTGTTCGACGTATCGCAATATACCTTAACGTCTGACGTAGATAACTGCATTTTCTTGAGCTCCAACGTATTGTTGGACCGCAGAAGATTTTGCAATTCTTCGTCTACCAATTGAAATTTCGCAAGCTTTTCATAGTCTATCGCTTGTGCGATAGTTTCTATTCGCGACAAAGCGTCGGCCACGATATTTTCTTTCCCTAAGATGTGTCGAATATCCGTGGTAAATTGACCAATATAATCGAGATGTCTAAACTGTCTCAGTGAACATTTATCGTGTCGCTGTCGAAAAGCAAACGTCAATGGTTTGTGGTCAGTATACATAATAAATGGTCGTCCTTCTACAGAATGGCGGAATCGTTTAACGGCTGCATATGCGGCTAAAAGTTCGCGATCATATGCACTGTATTTACGTTCCGCGCCTGTTAAAGTTCTCGCGAAAAATGCCAGCGGTTGCCACGCGTCGCCCACTCTTTGCTGCAACGTAGCACCTATCGCACTATCGCTCGCATCCACTGTTATAGACAGAGGAGCACCTGCGATAGGATGCGTTAACATAGTCGCGTCCGCGAGTCCGTTGTCGCCCACTCTTTGCTGCAACGTAGCACCTATCGCACTATCGCTCGCATCCACTGTTATAGACAGAGGAGCACCTGCGATAGGATGCGTTAACATAGTCGCGTCCGCGAGTCCGTTCTTTAATTCTAACCATGCCTTTTCCGTCCCCTCGCACCACGAAGTAGGAACATTTCCTTTCTTGACCGGGCCTTTCAGCAACTCGTTTAAAGGCTGTTGCATCGTCGCGACTTTTGGAATAAAACGTCTATAAAAGTTTATCATTCCTAAAAACCGTCGCAATTGCTGTATTGTCTCCGGCCGAGGAAAATTTACGATCGCTTCCACCTTATCTTTCGATGGTTTTTCCCGAAGGCATCGACCGTATATCCTAGAAATTTCACCTGCTTTGCGCCGAATACACATTTTGTGGGATTAACAATTACGCCGAGTTTTTCCAAACGCTCGAATACCTGCGTGAGGTGGCGAATATGCTCTTCTTCGTTTTTGGACGCTATAATAATATCGTCGAGGTACGCATAGCAACATTCTAAACCTCTAAGTACTGTATCTACGAATCGCTGGAAAGTCTGTGCCGCGTTTCGAAGGCCGAAAGGCATTACGGTAAATTCGAAAAGTCCGAATGGTGTCGTCAACGCGGTTTTCCCGATATCACTCTCTTCAACGGGTATCTGATGACACGCTCGTACGAGGTCTATCGTTGAAAAGATAGACTTACCGGATAGCCTGAGCGAGAAATACTCTATATGAGGCAAAGAATATCGGTCTGGTACCGTCCTATTATTTAACGCACGATAATCGCCGCAAGGGCGTAAACCGTCGCCTTTTTTTGCTACCAAGTGTAGGGGGGAGGCCCACGCACTCTTGGATGAACGAATTATTCCCTGCTGCATCATAAACTCGAACTCAGCTTTTGCCATCTTTAGACGATCCGGTGCAAGTCTTCTTGGCCTGCAAAACGTCGGTGGTCCAGGCGTCGTTTCGATGTGATGCGTCACGTCACGTTTCGTCGGACGTTGTATCACCGATGGACGTGTAATGTTCGGAAATTTTTGCCAGAAGTTTGTGGTATTTTGTCTTAGCCACGATAGTCCTAATCGTACACTCTTTCACTCTCGCGATACAGCCGACACTCGCGAGCGTGGTGACGTTATCGTAAAGTTTTTTATTGCGAATATCCACTATTAGTTCGTAAAAACTTAGAAAATCCGCACCGATAATTGGACGAGGCACATCAGCTATTACAAACTTCCATTTATAGGCCCTACGTAAACCAAAGTCTAACGTGAACGTGATAAATCCGTATGTCTCAATAACCGATCCGTTGGCAGCGTACATTTCATAGGCCGTTTTCGCTGTTGGGGCTTTTATATGCGATCTCGGATATACACAAAGATCGGCCCCCGTGTCCACCAGGTACCTTGTCTTTGTTGCCCGATCCGTCACGTATAGGCGGGTCACTGTTGCACCGTCGTCGATTACCGCCCTCAACGACGGCTTACTTCGTTTCCCTTAAATAACGAGCACGATGGACGACATTTTGTTGAGCGGTCACCGAATTTACGATGATGCCAACATAGTTTTTCTCTCTCGTTATCCGTTCTACGTTCGCGCGACCGTGAGGAACTTCTTCTGCGGTATCGCGGCTTAGAAAGCTCCCCCCAACGATTTGAACATGCTAATCGTCCAAATTCGCGTCTCAACTCCGCGATCTCTTTACGCAGATCATCGTTTGCCGACACTGCTGCAACCTGTGATTGTGGCACTATCTCACAAATTGAATCCGCGAGGGCCGCGAGTTCACTTAATGTGTCTTTCTTCCTGCCTAACAATACCGGTTGCACGTTCGTTGGTAGTCGCCCGATCCACATTGATTGTGGTACTATCTCACAAATTGAATCCGCGAGGGCCGCGAGTTCACTTAATGTGTCTTTCTTCCTGCCTAACAATACCGGTTGCACGTTCGTTGGTAGTCGCCCGATCCACATTGTCTTTAGAAAATGTTCGGCTACAGCCTCACCCGCGAGGTTATGAAGGTGCCTTAGAAACACAGAGGGTTTTCTATCGCCTAATTCTTCGTGTTCCAATAGTTGTCGCACTTTTTGTTCCTTGGATGCTGACAGACGTTGAACTAACTCGGTCTTGAGTTTCTCGTACGAGTTTGCCGTCGGGGTTTCGTCGAGGAGGTCCATGACCACATCCGCTACCTTGCTGTCCAAATTTGCACAGACATGGTGGTATTTCGTTAGTTCAGAGGTGATACCTGCTAATACGAACTGTGATTCGATTTGCTTAAACCACGTAGTCGGGTTTTTTTCGTAGAATGGTGGAACCTTTACTGTAATCCGCGAAACTCCCGTCGCAAGATCACCCTCAGTCGGCTGCCTGTTATTTGTCGCGGTTGCCATACTGTACTTGAGTCTATGCTGTTTAAATCACACTTTTTATGTCACTGCACTATTATACTGCTATCACGTCGGGGTCACCAATTTGGCTGTATGTTCAATATGTTCGTGTTGCAGTAATACACAAGGAGATGCATGACAGAAAGTTTAATAAAGTAATGTTACAATCAAGTTTACACGCTAGGAAGTGGGTCAGTCTTCGGGCGCGTTCGGCAAATGACTGATGTTCTTACACCGAAAAGACTCCCTTGTCCTTGATCGCGGAACGAACTCGATCCCAGGCCGGACGATACATTGTTTATCAAAACTGCGCCGGTATCGCCGGGTTCCGAGAACACCGCGGCGAACGATCACTGTTTAATAGTGGTCGCCACAATGTATAATCCGTGCACACGTAAATCGGTGATGTAAGCTTATGCTTGTACTTTATTCATCAAAAGCTGTTTCCTTCCTCATTAACGTCACTTAAATAGTGCCTCTTGTTTCATGAACGTCGCTTAATCATTGCCTTTTTCCTCATATACGTCACACCGCGTCTTGTGCATTCAGTGGAAATTACGAATATGTAGCCTGCATTTATCGAGGTCTGGGATTGAAAGAACAGAGCCCAAAATAGACTCGCCGGGATCGCTCAGCGTAAGTACGCGTCGTCAATTTTGCAGGACAGTGGAAACGTTGCGCCCGAAATAAGAACGAACTTATAAAGCACATGGACGTAACAGTTTAATTGTCAATTCGATTATAGTACCCACACAGTTTGTCAATAAACAATATACAAGAATGCATAAAAACAGAACACGATAATGTGGGAAGCAGCCGTGAACACTGCTTTAATTCGGCAAAAACGAACGGTCGGGGAACCGATTCAGATGCACCGTTAAACTAATTGAAAATAAGGAGGAATATGCTATAGAACCTCGTCGAAAGGCAAACTATTTGATCTCTAAAATCACGAGTTTGACGCGAGCATCTGAGAACCTGCCTATATAGGCTCATGGGGCGCAGTAAACCGTTAGGGCAGCGGCGTTCAGGAAGCTGGAGGACATTATTTGCGATTGGCACAGGTTCCTGATGAGACACAGTGCCATCACTGCCCCGACGCGTGAGACACAGCGCAGCACACGGTGGAACATTGCCCAGCGTGGGCAAGCCTGCACCGTCTCCTGCATAACGATGTAGGGCAGTACCTCTCGCTGGCGGCAGTCGTGAACGCAATGCTGAGCAGCGAGAGGTCCTCGTGCGCCGTAGCTTCCTTCTGCAAGAAGGTGATGCTCCAGTAGAAGACCGCAGGGTGTGCCCGCGAACCGGCAGATCAATAACCGCAACAATAGGCAGAGTCAAGCGAGGAACCCAGAGGTTTATCATCGTGTTTTTCAAGGGTAGAACGGTACCGAAGTGACCGCTCTATTCTTTACGCATTGAGTCTCTGCTTAGCTTCAGAAGTACTTAGGCAATGAAACATCTGGCGTTCCTCCAAATTAGACGCGACTCTCGCCTATCTACAGCACACATGTCCTCCTATTGTTTGAGTCACGTTCGACTTTCGAAAACGGTCAACGAAGGATAATCTGGCAACCGGCAGGGCTGCGTTTTGTCCAAAAATGCAACCGACCAATCACTCTGAAGGGGCCGTACAAATACCTTCGAAAACCAATAGGAGGCACGTAATAACGAACAAATCTCTAAAACTCCGCCCGAGGAGACCCGGCTAAACCCTCTTGAACATCAAAGCGTCTCAAAAGCATCAGTCTAAAGTCAGCAATGCTCCGAGATATACACTCAGCAAAACACCTCGAATATAACACTAACCGTGCAACGTAGCGAGACGACTAGCTCGTTGACTCTCACATATCACGATCATCGCGTATTTACAACACGCGGTGAACTCTACTCAACATTTTCGAACATCTCGATCCGTGAAACAAGGTGTATCAAACCCAATTGTTATACCGAAAAAAGCCAGATTTCATTGACACCCTAACTAGTGGTTTGCGCGATTAATTTCGTAGCGAAGGGCGTACGTGTTCCCTAGGCGTGAGCGACGATCACGATAGTCTAGTGTTTGAGTTTCGTCGGGCTTCCATCTTCCCGAAGTGATATCTCGATTCGAAAAGCAGTTCGGATATCCGCGAGGAGAATCGCGACGTCTGCGACCCTCGAAGTACGAACGTCCACAAAAAGCACGAACAGAAAGTAAAAAAATTTTATTCAAAGTATGGACAATTGCTTTCTACACATTTCGACCACCTTTCTGGCAATTTGTGGCTACCACGCCAATAGAAGTGTTCGTCTTTTGAAGCAAACCATTCGGACACCGAATTTTCGACTCCTTTGTAGGAATCGAAGTGCTGCTCAGCCAATGCGTGTCCCATCGATGAGAACAAATGGTAGCCGGAAGCGGCCAAGTCTGGTGAATACGGCGGGTGAGGTAGCAGTTCACAGCCAAGTGCTTTAATTGTATCCTGAACCGGTGTTGCTTTATGTGCAGGTGCATTGTCGTGTAACAAAATTACTTTGCCGTGTCTTCTGGCCCATTCTGGTCGTTTTTCGGTTAATGCATGGTTCAAATTGATCGTTTGTTGTCTATAGCGATTAGTATTAACAGTTTCACCAGGTTTTCGAAGCTCATTGTACACTACACCTTTCTGATACCACCAAACAGAGAGCATTGCCTTCTTGCCGAATCGATCTGGTTTTGCAGTCGATGTTGATAGTTCCCTCAGATTAATCCATGATTTTTTCCGTTTAGGATTCTTAAAATAAATCCATTTTTCATCGCCAGTAACAATTCGATGCAAAACTGATTTTCTTTTGTCTTTGAAGCAAAATTTCACAAGTACTTTTTCGGTTTTCCATTTGTCTTTTATTCAATTTATGTGGCACCTATTTTCTACACTTTTGGATCTTTCCCATAGCTTTTAAATGGTCAGAAATTGTTTCTTGTGCAGTATTTAACATTGCCGCCATTTTCTTTTGACTCAATGCAACATTTAACATTGCCGCCATTTGCTTTTGACTCAATCTTCATCGAATATTGCTTGCAATTCGGCGTCTTCAAACTTTTTTGGTTGTCTTCCACGTTCTTCATTTCTCACATAAAAATCATTATCTCTGAACCGTTGAAACCATCTTTTGCATGTTGCTTCTGGTAGAGCATGATCACCATATGCCTCGACAAGCATTCGATGCGACTCTGCAGCACTTTTCTTCAAACGAAAACAAAAAATTAATGCTTTCCGCAAATCATCACTTTCTCGTAAAAAATTCGACATTTCTAACACGATGAAAAAATATGATGTTTGTTCAATGACTCGATGTATATTAAATATGTTTGACAGATGTCATACCAACCAAACAAAAAAAAAATTAAGACTCGTTTACGATAAATGTTCCCTATCGACACATCTGTATCTTAACGCTTACTTCATACCGGTACACCTGATATTGTCTAAATTCTACCCCTCTTTAGCATAAAAATTACGAGGATATGAGGAGATCCTGCACATACGGCTGTGACATGTGCGTTAACCTTTGTTTGACCGAGGATCCCAACGTCCTAGACGTCGGCAATGATTAGAAGCCTATCTATAAGCTATTTGAGGTTTCTAGGAGCCTCTCGTCAACTTCTGCTATCAAGATGCAATTTTCATGGGTCTAGCCTTGTAGGCGCTTGGTTCCCCTAATTTTCTGTTTACTGGGGTGTTTCTAAAGATCCTTGAGTTTTTCTCTTTTACTATTGCAGACCTAACATTTAGACAACTGGCATGCAAATGTTAGATTTCACTCTGGTTTGTTTCTCAATTCCACTTTTCCCATAAACGGAAGGCCGGTGTACGTTACAAGGTACATATAGAGAAATTAAATTTACGTGGACGAATCTGAGCGAACAAGTATAGGACACGCCTTATATTGTATTGATTATTACTATTGTATGATTTGAAATTTACTGTTATAACCCATGTATTATTAATACTGATATATTTGTAATTTGGATATGGCTAACAGATCTGAATAATATATGTAGATGCAGTGCAATATGGCCGTAAGGAATTTAACACGTTAAGCGCCACGCCGAACTTCTGTGCCGTTCAGTTCAAGCCACAGTTAGCCGTCAGGTGGGCCCTGCCGGGTCGCTCGCTGATAGGCGAGCCAGAGTATAGACAATTTGGAAAAAAAGGAAGGCAATGCGCGCAAAATTAGAAGATACTGCACCGAATGCTATAATCAGAATGCACGAATATTAGGGCCAAAAATAGCTAAATGTAACGCCAAAAGTAAAAACCTTATGTAATCAATGTACGCGGAAACCTCACCTTTGCTTATCTTGTTTAATAAATTACATTGATGTTTTTAAATATTATATTCTTTTCTTTGAAGCATTGACCAAACAAAAACCGATATCGCGTAATTTAAATGTTCAGTCTTACAAGTACACGAGAACCGACATACGCGCCGCGATAGAAGAACGAAAAGCCTACCGCCGGTCCCTAGGGACCTACTGTGAATGAAAAGATATAATTATTAAATATTTGTGAGTATTGAAATTGTGGGGATTGAACAGGATTTTTATTTTTTGTGGTGAATGGTTAGGTTTAAGTATTTCTCCACCACTGACTTGTGTTGATAAAGATCGATAGTTTATTACTACTACTAGGATACAGTTTACACAGTATGTTTCTTTACACTAACTCTGCTCTGCTCTCTACTCTGTTCTCTGTACTCTGATTGTTTACTTTGACTCTGACTCTACTCTGACTCTGACTCTGTACTCTGATTCTGACTGTGTACTCTGTACTCTATACTTTGTACCCTGACTCTGACTCTGTACTCTGACTCTGACTCTGTACTCTGACTCTGACTCCGTACTCTGATTCTGACTCTGTACTCTGGCTTTGACTCTGTACTCTTTACTTTTTACTCTATGACTCTCTGTTCTCTACTCTCTGACTCTCTTTACTCTTCTGCTCTCCATGACTCTTCGTTTTCGACTGCCCTATATACTCTCTTAAGATACTCCCTCTTCTCTAGCATCCCTGCACGCACCTCCTCTCGTTCGTAGACGTTCTCACGCTCATCGGCCACGTGCATTCCTCTAAACTCCGCGTCACCCAAAACCAAATCATGCACTCTGTCTCTAGTGCTCTTCTCTCGTCGTCTTACAGCCCAAACACACTTCAGTCGGTACACGCACTTATAATCCACAAAGTATTTACTCATTCTCACGCTGGACTATTTTTACGTTCCCACAAGGGAACGTTCCAACGTTCAGGTATTAGATCGAAATCACCTCACTACAGTTTTGGTGGTCATCAGATCATGAAAATATTGTGTGATGTTATCTTGAGACGGGGGCTAACGTCGGGAGACGAGTGGAAGGTGACCAACTCAGTCGGCAGCTGAGTTCGCTGACCTTGAACGAGTTGGCCATTGGTTTGACGTGCTAAGCGCGGTATTTATTCTAGAGTATGTACACTTAGGCGAAACTATTGGGTTGTTCGGAAAGTCATTTCGTTTTGTTTTTCGTTTTTCACCAACCAAAAACTACTGTGTAGAATTAATAGAACTTTTTCACACACAAGCCTTGCAATATCAGCTCT
>JBCFXI010002766.1:0-17153 GCA_038496175.1 Ampulex compressa
TATATGTATATATATATTTATTTATTTATTATTGGGTCCAAAAGCAAAAAATAATTTTTGTTGATAAAAGCAAAGTTTCGATTTTCGCGTGTGAGTCCTGTTCAAACTTTACCTCAAGTCTGTCCATTCACTCACGTATAACTTTAATCGATCTTGAATATATTTCACTAGAATTCTCTCTTTATTACCAACCTCTCATCCGTGATTATTTGGCTATCATCGAATTAAGGTTGTATTATCGTAGCTTGAAAAGAACTCCATGTAAGAGTCGAAACGTCGCTTTTATTATCTAAGATAATTCCTTGCTCTTGGACCGAATAAACTTCGCTTATTCACCTACAAGATAAGAAGTGCAATAAAAGTCTGTAATCCTGGCCTGTGTCGTATCTCTCCTCCTTACACATCCTGGTTAATACGTTCCGATGCTTTTATTGGAATTCGCGTGCTATCGTGCGCCGGATACGCGATTCGTGTAAAAGGGGCGGATGTTCGATGCTTCGTCGAGTTTCGATCGAAACATCCGACTTAAGATGTTTCGGAAGTGCATGCAAGAGCAGGCGCGATCACGAAAGCCGTTTTCGCTTCGATTGCCGAACTTTGCTAAACCTTCGACGAGCAAACTGTTAAATAATCGTATCGTTGCTGGCACGGTTTAATACGCACTCTTACGACATACATTTTACACGCCTTTTTGTCGGATCCGTTTAAAATCATTAAAGTATACTGAAGATGTATAAAAATATTTAATTTTAATATACGTTTTCCTAGAGCGGAATTTATTCAGTACTCGAACAGCTATATATATATATATAGTGTCTCAGAATTCACGCAAAGAGTAATCTTGATAAAAAACACAGGTTTGTAATTAAAAATGGTAAATTTTGTATTTATTCATAAAGTATAGAATATAGACTTATGTATAGAACAGTATATCGAGTAAATGGCATCCACGAGTTTATCGAGAAATAAGCACACTTTTCTTCAAACTTTCAAATCCTGCGTAAATTTCAGGGCACTGTGTAGATCAATATTATACATCATATATATACTAAATCAATAGTATTCTGAAATATAACTCTTCCAAACATACCATGTCCACGAATCGTGGCGCTACGAGGCTATATCGATATCCAATGTTTACACGAACAATCTGAACTTTCTCCCGCGAAGCCATCCTTAAATACGCTTCTTAGCCGGTCCAACCTTTCCGTAGGATTTCCTAACCGTCTCCTTCGCAATTCGTCGGTGAATTTTCAGGGCGCAAAGGAGCGAGCAAGTCAAACGCGCAAAACAAGTATTCGTGTCCTGGAATATTACATATTCTCGTGGAGAAGCGGCGGCCCCCTCTCGCCAAACCGAGTCGAGATTGAACTACATCGGGGGAGAACTTGCCGGGATTCGAGCATAATGGAAGCAGCGCGGATCAAAGGGATGGAAAGAGCGAGGGAAGAAAAGGGGCGGCGCCTCGAAATTCTAATATTGTGGCCAAAGTACGTAGACAGCCATTAATGTGCAGGGAAATTAGTGTGGGAATGTGAAAATGGCCCGAAATGAGAGCGAATAAATGTTTTGAGGAGTGTAAGTGCGTGGGAGGAGTGTTTGGGTTATGAGGCTGTGGAGGAAGAGCGAATACCGAGTGGGAGTAAAAAACTGGGATATAGAGTAAGACTAAATTGTCCGCGTCGCAGTAATAGCGATAGAGTGCCTTTACTTATCAACACGAGTCTGTATTAAAAAAAAAACACTCGAACCCCGCCTCATAAATCGCACAGTAGCCCATTAGGAATTTCAAAGCAACAAATTTAAAGTTACAATGATAAAATAAAAAGTGGCTTTGAATAAAATTAAATATAAAAATAGACAAATGACTAAAAATTAAAAACGTGAAAAAAAAGAAACTTGAATTAAAACTAAAATGAAAAACTTAAAATAGACAACTAAATGATACATATTATTGAACATCATAATCATTGGTGCGTATTCTGGATTTCTGAGATCGCTAATGAGGAGTATAAAATCGAGTTTAATTTCACAATTAAGACGTGCCACATCCGTTGCTCGGAAAATCCAGTCACCATTTAGACTACACTAATTAACTACACGCCAATTAAACTACGCACGGCTTTCTATCACTCTTCAATTATCCGACTTTGATAGAAGCTGGGTAAAAATTCATTAAGGCACATTTAGTATCGGCACTTTTGGCCGGGACTTGCGCGTTCTGAATCATCGTGCGGCGTCTCAGAGGCTGGCCAAAGTCTCCATCGACGACTTTATGGACTCCTTCCTTATATCTCTCACCGTACGGCCATTAACGAATTGAGCCAAGAGCGCTTTATGCGCCTAGCCACGCGAATTATTGGGCTATAAAGCGATAATAATTGGCCAATACCGCGACGAAGAGCGAGAGGCTCTTCTTGGCTGAAATTCGCGATTCTAGCGCGACTTATCGCGATTTATCCGATGAGGAGGGAATTCGTACGATGAAAGAAATATACACACCTTTGATCGGAATACAGGCTGTTATTTTATCTCGTTTACTTCACTGTTCTAAATGCACGATGAATTTTAATAAATGAATTTCACTTTTAATTGATTATATTTCAGGGAGAACTTTATAAATAAATTCCACGGTTTATTATATTAGATTTTGATTGGATCGAGGAGGTTGAAGTACGTCATACTTTTAATTCTGAGGATTGTTCGGTGGTAATGAAATATTTATAGCGTGCCTATAATTTTGATAACCGCTTCTGGAAAGCTCGCCTTAACGCAACACGACACTCGTACAATCCTTCGTGAAACAAGGCGCGAAGATTGCACGTAATTTGGTCGACGTCGTTGGAAACAATTTGCAGTACACCTTGGAATCGCGTTAAGAACTTCTAACGATAGAGGTCTGCATAAATTTCGCTCGATTCGACTGATCGAATTCCGGTGAATAATTCTGAAAATCATTTTTTTCCCAGCAGCATTTTTTCATTCTTCCTGGAAAAGCTCAAAATACGCGCGATCGACATTTGGGCCCTGCATTCAAAGCGAAAACAATCGCAGCGAATCCTTTGACGCAGAAGAAGAATGGCCGATCCGCGCGGTAATTTTTGTGCGTACAGAAATTTACCAACGATTTCCTCCCGAAGCGTGAAAATGAATTTGCCGGAGCGTGGAGACAAAATTGATCAGCATCCGGACAATTTCACGGCCTGTTAAAATCGCGCGCGCTTATCATTTCTACGCCGTAAAACATTCGCTCTGACGGCGAGAATCACGGTTGCAATAATGGCTGGTATTTAGATAGATAGAAATTTAACTGGACAGATATTAGGTATGCGAGAATAAATAAGTATTTTACAGAGTAAAAGCGCGTGTGACCGAAGGAAGAGAGTTTGGCCTATAAGGCGGTGAAGGAAGAGCGATTGGAAGGGAGTGCGTCACAGAGAGTCACAGTGGGTTATAGAGTACAGAGTACAGAGTCAGAGTCAGTGTCACAAACGGAATAAAAAGTCCGCGCACAAAACAACACCGTACCCTAATAATATCAATCAGATATCTTCATTAATCTCCACGAGTCTCTGGGGAAAAAAACACTCGAGCCCAACTACCCCGCGAATCCCCACAGGCGGCTAGATATTTATCAAAATCGTGGATCGAAGCGCAGACGAGTGCTTCGCGATCAAAGGAACCTCGCCAACGACATCCTCCAATCCTCGCGCTGCCAGAAGTCAAAACGCCCTCAGCCGGGCCGCGATATCGCTCGGAGGTGAGACACGAGAGAAGGACAGTTTTTTCCTAGCACCTTTGAGAAAACGCACGCCAAGCTCGTAGACTTCAAAAGGCTGGCAAAAGGTCGAAAAAGAAGCGGGGAAAAAGCAAAAAAGGGGGGAAGAAAAAAGGAAGAAACTCATCGCGGGCGCGCTTTAAAATTTCCTTTCATTAAAATCCACGCTCCCCTCCTCTCTCTCTCTCACTCTCTCTCTCTCTCTCTCTCTCGGTGTATCGCCAACCGAGAAGACCAGGCGTACGTGTTTTAATTGCGCGGATACGATTATAAATTAATATTCCACCAAACCTTTGGACTTCGTCCACGGCACGCACATCCAGCCGCCTTCTGGACCATCCTGGGCACCTTTCAGGCCTGGTCCCCGCGCAACTAGATGCAATTTCTTCCGTAAATCCCAACCTGGAGCCTCTCCTCCTCCCTCCTTCTCTCTCCTCCTCCTCCTCCCTCCCTCCCTAAGCCCATGAAACTGAAAAGGGCCTCGGCCGTACGGCGACTCCGCCAAAAAGCGCGGAAAATTCATTACGCTGCGCGCTTTAGAATTTGCCGGCATTAAAATTCAGGTTCGCCCTGGAAACGCGCAGTCGGAGTGCTCTGTTATCTCGTCTTGTTACCCGGTCGGAGGCTCGCGGCTGGTAAAACAGAGATGAAGGAGATTGAAGCGTAATTCAGGGCTTCTGAGGCGCTAGAAAAGAAACCCCGGAGATTGTCAAAGGGGGAAGCTACATGCGCGGATAATGAGCGCGGTTAGAATACGCTGAATATCAGGAATGCGAGTGGAGGAAAGAGTAACGAGGCTGGGGGGGGGGGAGAGGGTGTAACGAGTCGGTTGGAACTGTCGGATGGAGAAGTCGAACGAAGGATCAGGAGCGGCGAGTAGAGGCTGTTGGGGATTGTGGGAGGCAACGCTTGGTACGATGCGAAGCGTCCAACGTGCGTGAAGTTTTTGAATAGAGGAAGTGTTCTGTTTTTGGAAGGACGAAGGGTTGAGATAGAAACGCGCGACTTGTGGAGAATTAGTGATAGTCTTTGGGGAATTGAATAATGAGTGGAAATCGCATATGGAAGTATTAATCGTGCAATTTTGCTTCCGCCGACTTTCAAAAATTCGAGGCTCTATTGGAAAAAATTGGTTATACGTTTATGGTTCAAAGTATCGTCCATCGTTGGCCACTACTTTCTCCTATCCTTCGGACAGCGTACAAATGCTCTGTTGAAAAAATCCCTACTCATCGCGGAAATTATTTATAGTGAAACTGCGGAAGCAAAGTTGCACACCTAACACATATGTATATTCATATATAAATAGTACATATAAATGTGTACATATAAAATGTTAATGTTCAACATTCAATGCTAGGTATAAAATTTATAGCGCTCCTTGATCGTTCGAAATCATTTTCTTGGATACCAACGAGCAGTATACATATATATTTCGAGAAGAGAGAACAGTAAAAATATTTCGAACGATCAACGAGCACTAGGAATTTTATACGTACCATCGAATGTTAAACATCAACATTTTATACGCACCATTTTATGCATGTTCCAAATGCAAGTTACCACGCGCAGATCTAATCAACGAAACGAAAGCACAGGAAACAAATCCTCCCATCAGACCCCGCATCTACAAGCAGGACAAACTCTATTTCCAAAGACATCGCTTCAAGTGCAAAATAAGACGATATCGGGTGCAAAGCCCGCAGCACTATTTCGTATACAATGTATTATCCACACAGGAGGCCACGTTTCATAATCCACAGCCGCGGCACGTTCCTTACATCCCAGCGCCTCGCGAACGCATATCCTCGCCACGTAACGAGCCTCGCACGTTCCTCAGCCTCGTTCATATCGCGCAACGAGCCCCAAAGACAAGGCGTCTCGACTTTCCACCGCGCATCCGCGCAAAACGAGGGGCAATTTTTGCAAAACATCGAAATTTCACGGGGCTGCTCGGATGTTGGCGAGGGTTGAGGGGAGGGGGATCGTTAAAGGGATCCCGGGAAGCTTCTATTTTCGCCATCGCCCTGGTGCACGTAATCATTATACGTCGGCGAAAGGTAACGCCTAGGGGAGCCCATTACGAGTTTCATAAATTGCGGGCCAAGCCCCTGGGAGTAATCTTAAATAACGAGTATGAAAACGGCCTTTAGCGGAAGCCAGGACTTACGTGGGATTTCCTAGGGACATTTCGCGCTCGCTCCTTCGAACCTTCGCGGGATGACGTGGCGCTTAACGCGAGACCGATTAGCCTCGACGCGCTGCCATTCTCTGGGGCTACTGAGAGAGCGGTGCTGTGAGGGTGCCTTGATCTTTGTGCACTGGATATTTCTTTCGATATCCCAACCTCTTTTGCTCGATGGCCTTTTCTGAGACTAGAACTAGCAGCCACTTTCTGGGCGTATTTAGAACACCACGTACATCTTTAAAAAAGAAGGGGAGACTGAAAGGAAATGTGAGTTAATTAAAATGATGATTTAAACACTGCATGAAAATCATGGATAATCTGAAAAAAGACATCGTTATAGAGTACTACGATTTTTTTTAAAGAAAGGACTGACCAGTCATTTTGAAGTAGACTCATTTTCTAGCGCTTTTAAGAACAAACTTTTAAATGGCCCACCATATATAACTAATTCTCCATCCTCGTGGAGTTTAGAGTTTCCACGATTATCGCGTGAGGATAAATAATTTCGACTACCAGCGTGTGTCTCGCTGATTAAAGGCTTGATAAGTGATGATCAAAATTCTAATCAATCGCTATACATCGAGTCTCAGTTTCGTGCGAAATATCCGGTGCTCGCCACGTCGGACTTGAACTTCTCGTCGAAAGCGATCGTTTCGCGGACTTTACTGCGCGACGTATTTTATATTTTTTCACCGGCTGCGAGTGGCACACTTCCGAGGGGATAGCGGCGCGGTTGTAAAAGCGGCCTCGCTGCCATCGCGCAAGGGCCGCTCGAAGTCACTCCGCTTCGAGGAATATCTCGCGGATAATGCCGCTCTTAAATAACGTTAAACTACCGGAAGATGTAACGCGCTTCCAGATAACGAAGGAGGATTTGCCAGCTTTGTCGGCGGCCAGGAGCAGGAATAAAGCGTCCGTATCTTTGTTTTTCACTCGCCCCTCTTGCTCCCCGCATTCATCCTCGAGATTAATGAATCTGGCTCTGTCTCATCGCGGTTTTACAACGGGTCTTTGCAACATTTATAACGATTCCTGTATATAATAATATTGCCTTTGCCTTGTAAATTCGCACATTGAAACGGGAAAGAAATATATAACGAAGACGCGTAATCGTCAGAGGTTTCGATCTCTCTGTCTGCGTATCGCTACTTCGCGATTTCGATTAGCGAAAGTTGATTCATGCGTCAGAGGTAAAAGAGGGGTTTGTGTCGAATGTAAATTGGCGAGGTTGCATCCACCAGGATCTCGCTGGTGGGCATTTCGCGGGGCAAAATAACCCGATACTTACGATCGGCTCGTCATAAGTTTATGCACAGTTTCGTACCTTTACGACGTTAACCGCTTTGCTTTATAGGAACATTAAGCGGTACAATTTCAGGAAGATAATGGCGGCATAAAGGCCGGCACCGAAGGCGGTAGGGCTTTCGCGTGGGTTTTGGAGGTTCTCAGACGTGGCGTGGCGGCGTTACGGCGTGGAAAGTACGGCTAATATCTTATCGACTTTTCAAATAACTCTTTCTCTCTCTCTCCTCCTCCCTCTCTCTCTCTTTCTCTTTATAGAGAGGCTATTAATAAATATACTTAATAACCCTCCAGTTATATACAATAACGTGTAAATGTAAAAATGATCCGACACGAGAACGAATAAATATATTAAATAGCGTACGAGCAAAATTAAGAACACTTGGAGTATAATCTCGTTCTTTCTCTTTATAAAGAGGTTATTAAGAATTATACTTAATAACCCCCCAGTTATATACAATAACGTGGAAAAGTAAAAATGATCGGACACGAGAAGGAATAAATATTTTAAAGAACGTACGAGCAAAATTAAGAACATTTGGACTATAAACCGGTGAAAGAAGAGGAATTGGTACAAAACACATGGTTTCGAGGAATACGCGTGGACGATGGTCCATTCGAATTTCACGGCAACGCTTTCCACGGATCTCGAAAAATCTTCCTTCGCTTAATCGAAGCTGTCCGAGCCGCCTGGGGAATTTGGCAAGCAACATTTTGGCGATTATAAAACCCAATTTCCCGGCACTTCGAGGGAGAGGAGGGAGGCTTGTTGCAAGGTCAGAGGCGGGGAGAAAGGAAATTGGCTTTTTGCAGGCGGCCAGGAGCTGGAGAAGGCGAATCGAGAATGGAGCGGCGGTTTCGCGTCGAGGGCCATCGCGCCCTAGTCGTCGACGGCTATGCGAATATCGATTTGGGGAAGCACATGGGGACCCAGAATTCTTTATTCTCCTATCAGCCTCGTTCCTCCCTTCGCGAGCCTCCAGCTTTTTGGAAATCTTCCCCCTCGTCATAGGGGACGCTTTTCCCCCTTGTGAATCGGATCATCCGCGTGTCTCGGTGAAAAAACGCGTTTCGAATGGTCCCAGAGCTAAGATGACTCGAAACCTGATATAGTGGATATAAGATATATAAGAGTATAATATAATTGATAATTTACCGGTTGGTTCTTAAATTATAGGATATGGCAAGACTGGTGTGATCGATTTGCTTGAAATTCGAACAGCTGCTGAGTCTTTTCATTCTTAAATCGGAGACACCAACCTTCGCGATAAACAAAAATTTTGTTTTAAATATCGATATCGAACTTTAATTCGAAATTTATTAATCGAAAAGTTAATAAGATCTTGCTCAACTAAATTTTCTTCAAATCCTTGAATCGTGCGTGAATTTTGGGTAATGGACATTGGGTTTCCCAAGGACGATCCTCGTTCGCATGCTAAAGAGGTTTGAATCTGGCGCGTGGAGAAGCTTACGCGATCTCAGGTGTGATTATCGGTTCTGATAGGTCAGGCGGAGATAAATATTCTTTGTATTCCTAGGAATCGATGATCGTACTCTCCTCTTTAAAGACCGACGATAGAGCCGTCGATACAATTCCTGCTCTCTCGCACTCTTCCTCGAAACAAAGCGACCGCTGATCTCTCCCTCTACCTCCCCCCCCTCTCTCGCTCTCTCTCTCGTTTTGGCTAAGAATAAAGGATGTTTAATTAAGCGTGAAAATTCAATGGAGCGCGTGATGCAATGTGCCTTTCAATGGATGCGGTTTCGTCGAAAGGAATTTATACGTCGAATCGAGGAATGATACAGCCGCGAATGAGGCTTATAAAGAATGTATCGATTCGTCGTGTCGTTTATTCGTTCGCGAAGGGGAGGGAGAAAAGTGTTCGTCCCGCGTCAGAGCCGCGTTCGCATTAATTTTCCTCGGTTATTCGAGGAAGACAAAAAGGCGCGAATCTTTGGGGTCCGACGATCAATCGTGCAAATCCGTTAAACCTTCCACTTTATCCTCGACATTCGGTAATGAAGAGGCGCTCCGGACGGGCCGATCGATTTGCTCGTCTTCGGGAAAACAAGGATCCTTCGATTGGAAAAATGCATTTCGCACTTTTCCCACGATTGCCAGGGACCTTTCTACATATGCAATGGAAATTAGATATTTTTTACTCAACAGTGGTATTCATACATGCCACCATTACATAAAGAAAAGGCTATTAAAAAAACAAATATCTACATATCGATAGAATAATTCATGGTCTATGATGGAATCATGGAAAATCTTTAAAAATGCTCTCTGACAAAATACAGCATTTTTTCAAAAAAAAAAAACAACCAACCGGTCGTTTCGACAGGATTTGTAGGTTTAATATTAACCACGTGGAATTCCCCATGGACACCTCGAGCATCAAAGGATCAAAGCCCTCCTTCCTTTCTCAGGAATCGGGCAAATGTGAGAATCGCGCGTTATTAACCGAAGGTAATGGCCTCTGGAGGAAGTAAACCGTTGATAAATCGGTTCGACGGAAGGAGGATAAAATATCATTCCGCGAGGCCGGGCTTATTTCCAATTCCAGCCGTCGGTTCGTTCGAGACGGTTGCGAATATCGACCGTAAGATGAGCCTGGGGGATGAGAGATCCAAGGCGAAAGCTGCTCTCTGGACCCTCGACTTCCTTCCTCCTCGAAGCAGTCGCCTCCCTCCTTCAAAGGGCGCCCCAATCAGCTTGCACGCAAACAGGTTTCTTCCCCTGCCGCCCCTCCGAGCCGTAACGAGGCCTGAGAAACACCCTCGTCCGGGCCGGCTGCTATTTTTTCTCAAGCCCAAAACCGAGTTCCTTATTATCCGCCTCGGTCCTCGAACGGAGTTTGGTACTCGGTTATAATGGAGGGCCTCGCTAAATCGCACTGCTCATTCCCTTCCTCAAGGCTGCCGAAGCGACGTGCGATCGATCAAAATGGAATTCGCTCGCTTTTATCGCGGAGATACGCTTGGGCTAGAAAGGTTCGAGGAGGAGTTCGTTACTTTGTCACTGTGTAATATTCGTTGTAGTAGTGATATTGGTGATATTCGTAATGTTGGAATATTAAGAGAAGAATATGGAATGTGTATGGAATATAGAATAGAAGGATAGAATAGTGATATTCGTGGTGGACGAGTAGAGTGTGTAACTTGTGTTCCTTGCTATGATATTTGGGAAAAAACAGTCTACTCGCAGAACTCGATAGCTTCATTGTATAATTCCTCGAAAAATTCGAGGAAAAGCTATCGAAACTGTTGGTAATAAATCAGAGGTTTGGTATAGAATTGCTCGCTGTACTTCTTCAGGAATGGCCACGTCGTGCTTCTTAGCTCTCCAGCAAACTCTCTATGAGACACTCTACTCGATACTCTCTCTACGAAATTTCTTTGGCAACTCTACTTAAAACTGCACTTACGCCTACGTAGGCTGTCTTATATTAATACTGGATACTAAATTAATTTGTATTAAATTAATACTACATACTGAATTAATAATATACTAAAATCGCTGGTTTATGCCATGGTTGTGTTTAAGAATTTCACCTTCCTTTCCATTCTATTCCAAGTAAATTACAAATAGCGGCTTGGAAATCTTAAAGAGAATATTAACGATAAATGTTTCGTAAAAAGGTGCGATAATTTTGGCGCGTTGAAC
Source organism: Ampulex compressa (assembly GCA_038496175.1). Lineage (NCBI taxonomy): Eukaryota > Metazoa > Arthropoda > Insecta > Hymenoptera > Ampulicidae > Ampulex > Ampulex compressa. The sequence continues at coordinate 10,939 of JBCFXI010002766.1, forward strand.
TTGAGTACGATACCACGAGCGCGATGACGATATAATATGATGCACAATATGATATAATACGAACCGATGCAGGGACAGCGTGGGTGTATTTTAAACGCACGATAGGCGGTCGATCAATATCGCGTTTCAGAGTTTATCCGGCCTGGTTGGCCTAAGGTTCGCGTATCGTATTATGCAATAATTATATGACGTTGCCGCGGTCCGTTCACGTTTCCGGCATTAAGGCGCATCGGTGGCCGATCCTGGGAGATAATTATCCTCGAGAAGTCGGGCGCAGATTAATGAAGTGCCGCGATACGCGAGATGGATGATGCGGTCCAGCAAAATTGCGGAACGATCAACGCACGGAACCTGCGGTAATGTATTTTTTTTCTTTTTACATTTTGAAGTTATGACTGTGGGGAAAAGTATTTTTTTCCGGTTATTCTACTGGCCATTCGTGAAGAAGTACGACCACCAATTCTACACCAAACCTCGACTCTCATCCGCCAGTAATGGTTTCAATGGTCCCTGTATATATTTCAACAACAAGTATTTCTACCAACACCATTTCACTGCAGAAATATACATTCTCGATATTAATCTCGAGTATAAAGTTCCAGGAGAGGCGCCATGCCATTGAGCTTCACGCTGTCGAATCTGGGAGGTAGATTCGTCTCTTAAATTCCAGTCGAATTCGGATGATGCAGCTGGGGATGCTGGGGCAAGGAGAAGACGGACACGGTGATCAAATTATACCCCGTGTACACGAAGGACGATCAATATTGCTCCACCCCGGGACACTGCTCCGAAGTTTCTATATCGTATTACGTAATAATTACAAGACGATGTTGCGCCACTTGCCGAACTTGCTGTCGGCCATTGCACGTTGCCGATCAACGCCCTGGAAAAACCTGGAAGCCATGCGATCGTCCATCGATCGCCCATCGATCCCACGAGAATGAGTTAACCCTGCATGGCTCCGTGTAGCTTTCGGGTCACGAGCTAATGTATGGACGTTTTGCCAAGTAATTTCGCTTGTTTACAAGATGACGCGTGCCTCTTCATTTTAGAACGTCTCGGAGATAATCGATGGCGATATCGATCGACCTGAGATGTCGAGGTGAATGCCTTGCATGTCGTATAATTCCTGGATTTAATTAGACGTATAGAGGATGGTGTGCTAAAATTGGCGAATGGATAATTCGAGGTCTATATGAAATAATTAAAAGAAATAAGCGATTCTTCGTCAGGGTGAGTAATATTATTAAGAGCAGTAATCGATGATATTGCTTGCCCTGATAATAGATTATTTATCTCACTTAATTATTTCTGAATCAATACATAGTTTATGTTTATTCGAATGCCAATGTTTGCCTTTGCAGAAATTGCAAAAAACTATTTATTCAAACGGCGTAATTTAAAGACGGGTACAAATAATAAGAAGGCTTTTTTAAAAATGTGTTTTAAAAATATTTACGATACAGAAGAACTTGATAATCGAAGGACAACGAATACGAATATCGTTCGAACCGATTATTCCTTCTTATGTCGCGACTGATCGTCTAGTTTTCGATAAGAACCTTGGAATGCTTGTCGCGAAGATCTTAAGATAAGCGAGGATCCAAACGGAGGCGACAGCGGGCGTCGAGTTACCCTCCCCTTTGACTGCCTGTAAATTAATCCATTAATATTTCCCAGCGATGGAATCCAAACTCGGATTACATTCGAAGTCTGAGCACAGTTGATGCACGGTGCTTCGGCTAAACTACTCCGACGTTACACGTATTATTAGATTATAGAATACAGGGATCGCCTTGAAATACGGGAATGTAACGGCGAGCGTTAAGGTCGAGAATGGAAGGTGGTATATACCGGGTGTCCCGATATTCACGCAAGAAGTAATTTCTACGGATAACAGGTATATAAATAAAATTGTAGAAATATTATCTTGATATAGCAGTATAGTATCGTCTTCACATTAAATATATACCTCCATGTAGCAAAAGCTTCAGGAATTTTTTATTCGAAATAAATAAATAATAAATAAATCAAACATCCTGCCTATATGATACAGTAAAATATCTGTTTTCCTTGACATACATTGCTATTGAAATTCTCAATTTTCAGTTTCACATTAAATTTCCCAATTATACCTCGAAATGCTCGGCAAATGAACCTTCGTTCGATCCAAGATCTCCATACTTCTTTGTTTTATATGAAAAGCGACGTTTCCTATGACAAAAAACGTATCTCCCCAATTATAAATCTTGGCCTCCCCGAAAAAAAAAAAAAAAAAAAAGAGTAACGAGTCCCAGGCACGGCGTTTCGAGTGACAATTTGTCAAATTTAAATCAGGGTAAACGCCGTCGGATGGCGGGCCAGTTAATTTTCCATCGAGCACCGCCGGCTTCTTAATTAACCGCGGCTGACGAGCCGTCATTTCGCAGATGCATAAACCGTGCAACGCTTGAGTTAATTATTTGTCGCTTCTCCCATCGTGGAAATGAGAAAGGGAAGGGAGGGAGGGAGGGGGGGGGGGCCAACAATGGGATTATTAATTAACTCGGAATGTCGGGGGACCGTAACGCTTACGGTTAGCGATACGACGAGTTACGGAAACTCCAAAGTGATCTCGATGCCAAAATTATACGGAGGTGCGCGCGGACGAGACCGTGGGACTCGATGCATCGAGAAATCCTGCAGGGTCCGCGACGCCCTGGGATTTTCTCTTCGATTCGCAAATCCCGTCGAAGCATTTGCCAAAGTACATCGGTCATCCGGGATGGATTTTGAAGCTACGAAAGTGTCGTTACATCGTTATATAAAACAAGATTTATTCTATCGCGAAGGTCGGAGTCTCGGATTTAAGAATTAAAACACTGACCAGCTGTTCGAATTTCAAGCAAATCGGTCACAACCAGTGTCGCCATATCCTATAATCTAAAAACGAACCAGGCCCACCCTATACAATAAAAATGCCGTACAAAGCACAGGTTATTTTGAAAGCAGCCAGGAGATATTAGGAAATTAAACACAAAAGTAGCAAGCAGGAAACACAGTGGCGAGTGTCGGGGAAGGGCCAACCGTAGTTTCAGGGCGACGTGGACAAAGGCCGTTAGGAAGATAAACGTAGAAATCGGCGAAGCGCGCAAAAGGCAACACAAAGGCACGAGAAACATCCTCGAACCGTTAACCCATCAAAGCCTCGCTTACTCCACTTCCGTTACTCCAACCTTGGGTCGACGTGCAAATTCTATGTAACGGGAGGACTGGACGACGTCTCCTGGCCCTCGGTTTCGGCCATCGCGCTCCGTCGAGCGGACCGCTGTTTACTTATTTCGCGTTTGAGCCACGAGGACGCGCCAACGTCCTCCTCCTCGCGACCGCGAATGGCAAAACGAGTTATGGGGTAATTCTTGGGAATTATCGCGGTGCAAATATTAGCAGGCTGGCCGGTTTAGCGCTCATTAGCGCCGTCGGTTGAAGCGCCAAGGTAACGAGGGCTCTGAGGGCCGAAAAAATCTCGCGGTTCGAAAGGCGGTTTGCATTCCTGATTTCGAGGCGATAATTAACGGAGAGACGAGGGATGGCGGACGAATGTCACGGTGGATGACACTTGAGGAAATCTCGATGGTCCTTCGCTCTTGAGGTTCGATTAGGCATTAAGGCTAAACCGATGTTAACACTAGAACTACCAAACCAGTGAGAATGACTGGTCGGTCGTTTCTTTGAAAAAGCGCAGTGCTTTGGGACGATGGATTTTTTGAGATTTTCCATGATTTTCGTGCGGTATTCGGATCATGGTATTGATTTACTGAAACTTCCTTTTACCTTTTTTTTAAAGATGTATGTGGGCTTCTAAATATGCCCAGAAAGTGGTCAGTAGTTCTACTGTTGTTTCTACAGGTTTTTTCTACTTATTTCTACGGTTGTTTCTTCAAAAAATTCTTATACTTGGTAGTCGGGCATTATTTGAGATTTTGCACAGTTTTATCGAGGAGTACGAATCGTTATATAGATCCATTGACATCTCTTTTCAATACCCTTTTTCTTTAGGAAGATATCTAAATATATCCAAAAGGTGGCTGGTAGGTTTAGCAGCTCGAGCAGTTGCCTCGCCTCCAGGGAGTCTCTGATCATTGAGTAAATGATTATATTAAGTAAATCCAAGGTTCGTTTCGAAGTCGCTCTACCATCGAGCTTACCTTTCGAATTTCCAGCTAACTCTTATCCCGTTTATTAGGCGTGCAACTTTGCTCCCGCTAGTTTCCTTTCCAAAATCCGAGTCGTGTAAAAAGTTCTTATACATTTATGCTTCGTTGAAATTGTAAAAAACTAGTTAGACATTTACGATTCAAAGTATCGTCCATCCTTGGCCCAAGCGGAAGTACAGTCGTACGCTTGATAATACGCCATCGTTTATACCGCGTCATATCGTCATTCTAAATCTTCATTGGACTCTCGATTTGGAAAGCATCCATCCACCTTGCGTTGATTGAAACGTCTAATTGAAGGGAAGCAGGAAAACGCAGGAGCGACGGAGCGGAATTGTTTGGTGCCGAACGTCAAGGTTGTTGCTTGATTTGTTTCACCGGCGTGTAATAACAGGGAGGCGAGTTATCAGCGTGGCACTTGAAAATTATCGCGTACCAGCGCGAATCCGACGAAGCTAGTTAGCGCTCATTAAGCATATTGGATTTGACATTTGGAACGGCGACAAACGCTGCGCGCAAACCATTTCAGCGGTTAGTGCGAGCTTCTATATTTATAAGCAAAAGCCCCGCGGGATCTTGGTAATGCCCAGAAGCGAGAAAAATCAACATAATGTGTATTTCTGAGAAATTCACTTACGCGTACAATCGCCAATGTTCTCGTGTACTTTACGAAAAATGATCATCATTATTGTTATCCTGTTAAGGTTAAGGGAGTTAAAGAAGTAGTTTTAATGGAAAGACGATACATTCAAAAAGCACTGAATATATTTTAATATTAATTAAAAGGGATATTAAAAAGTCTATCCTCTACACCATTCTTTTTAATATCATCTAACTCACAGTTTAACATTCACAATTTTTCCTTATTAATCTAATTGAAAATCTAGAATCTAGAATCATTTAAACATCGATCTACGCATCAAGTGGACACAATCCCACGGAAAAATAGTCAAAGATCAAAGGATCTAGAATCTGGAAACATCCAACAATCGATCCACGGATCAAATGGACACACTATCCGCCACAAAAATAGTCGAAGATCAAAGGATCAGAGGCAACGTAATCAAGTCGCATAATTCCCAAATATAATTCGATCCACAGAGAGTCAACGGTACTCAATCCCACCGTTCGATCCGCGATCACAGAAATCGACCTCGCCAGCTCGGAATTTTCGTACACACACCCACGCAACGTCCGCGACTCCGGTTATTCGCCTACGTATTTCTGCCTATAAATTCGTCATGGCTCACGTGGAATTTTAGCTCTACGGAGCGAGCGGGACGGAGATGGAAAAAGGAGAAGAAGAAGAAGAGCGAGAGAGCAAGAGAGAGAGAGAGAGAGGGAGAGGGAGAGAGAGAGAAGCCACCTTCCCAGCGACCGCTTCTGTAAATCCTCGTGCAAGTTGGCGAAGCCGCCCTGATGCGCCGACACGGACAACGATAATTCAGAGCCCCACGTGGAACTGTACACGAAGCCTTTACCCGGTTTGCAGCGCGCGCCGTACATCTTCCGCGGCGATAAATCACGGGTCGAAGGAGAGCAAGAATACCGGAATGATGAATCGCGCGCCTAAATCCACGATCCCGCAGCCAAGCGGCCGGAGGAATGTTATAAGAGAGAGAGACTAGGAGAATTAATATTCTTAAGGCGGCGCGATATGTTATCGCCGAGGAATTCCGAGTCCTCGCCTACGCGAGGCTCTGGGAATACGAATTTCCCCTCCTCTTCTTCGCGAACGAGTTACGTCTTCGTTACGATCGCATTAGCCCGCTCGTTGCTCTTCCAGGTGGCCTTTGATCGCGCGGAGGGAGGCTCGCGGGTTTTAGAATAGGAGTACACAGTGAATAAAGCGTGTTTTTGTATGCCTATGGGTATCCATAACTGGTGACGTGCTGATATATCGACGGTTATTTCTTCTAGATTTCTTAATTTAATGATAGCTATTGCTATAATATATATTTTTATTAATTTGATATATATATATATATTAATTAATTTTAATTTTATTAATATATATTA
>JBCFXI010002767.1:0-17152 GCA_038496175.1 Ampulex compressa
ATATATTCATTTATTTATTTATTGTTCCGACAAATTTCCGTGATCGAAATAACAGCTCCAGTGTAAAATATTCAAACGAAAACGTAACCAACAGCAGTACCGTAAATCAAAGCGATAAAACCTCTACAGCGAAATTGCCCGACCTCTGCTCAAAGGGCATTTTCGGCTAAATTTCAGATATCCGCGCTGCTGAACGTGGAATTAAAAAAAAAAAAAAAGAAAAAGAAAAGAGAAATTCCAATTAATTGGAGTGAAAATCGATCGGCCAACACGATGAACGGTGCAAGATGCCTCGTATCTAAGCGGCCGGCGTAGTATTTACCGATCTGCTCTCCGATCGTAGAGGATGGAGAGCATTTTGAGCATCCGCACGGTAGCGCCAAATTTGAGCAAAGGCAGAGATCTATCCAATCCACAAGATGCGTAAACATAATTAGGAAGCCGTGCACGTGCCTAACTATCTTTGCACTCGCGTAGCATTAACGTGCAGACTGTCAAGGGCTCGTGGCAATGCAACACCGGATGATCGTTGCATTTCTCACGAACGCTGGGCCATTATGCCCGAGAGTTCGTGATGCGCGTCCGGCAAAGACGATTAGCGGACGGGCTGAGCGGATTAAAATCAACCGAATGGCACTTCGCCGTTCTCCGATTCACGATACCGCTGTTTGACGATCATTTCATTCGGATGGAAAGGCCCGTTTCCGAATCCTAAGTGGAAGCTTTCGACAGACACGCGTGTGTGTCCGTCACGAAGGACGGGCTCATTCTTGAGTCGCCTGGTTTTGCGATTTCCTTCGGACGGATTTGAGCACGATCAACTACTCGTAAAGCTTCAAAAACCGAACGGAATGCCGAGGCATCGATGGAGATCAATACTCATCGTGCAAGCCTTGGAAGAGCAAGATCGGCGCGTGTCTAAGAGATAGTAAATATTATCCGCCGATTTGAGACCAAATTGAGAAGGAGGCTTCGAATCATTCCTAGAAGCGAGCAAATCTTCTCCTGCGAATTTAGGCCGGAGGAAAAAGTGGAATTGTGAGCGTATACCTAATCAGAGCCATTGTTCGTCCGCAGAAAATCGGGAGGATACCCAGGCGACACGTAGGCCCGAATGTAGAACACGAAGTTAGCCCGAGGTATGTACACATTCACGAAACACGAACGCGGGAAACACACAGAAAGACACTTACACCGGTAAAAATGCTTCTGTGCAAGCACCAATCGATAATATCACTATGATCTAAGCTTTTTAAAATTTAAACAGTACTAATAGCAGATATCAAGGAACACAACCTACCCGAATAAAATACCCTAATGGATAAATATAAATACCTACAAATATAAATATATACATATATAAATATATAAATACGAAGGTAACGACGACTGTAAACAAACCAAAAAAAAAAATACAACTATTTTATCCAACAAAGTTTTTGCTACAACCGAAGTAGTATGCATCTTGCTATGAAATAAATGAGACTTAAGGGGAAAAAAAAATATTCTTAGCTCTAAGAACGAGAAATAATAATGATAATAGTAATCCGTCAGGATCAGCTTTGAATTTATTTTTACATGACGTGATGTAATGCTGAGACGAATTCGCTGCTCGTAATTAATGTTCCGAATTTTCTGGGAAGCGACGTGCTCGCAAGAATTCAGGCAAGTCATATCGGTGTGCCCGGGCATCGACCTCGCGGCTCCGTAAAAACAATCTGGTCGCGATAACGGAAATCCAAATGCTCCCTCGGGTTCTTAATTTGGGTGCGAAATAATACGACACGCCGCGTGCCCGTTTCTGATGTCCATCAGGTACAGGAATAGAGAAGGAGAGAGAAGGAGGGAGGGCGTGAGGAAGCATGGATGGGGCGAGAGAAGGAGAGAAAAGGGAAGAGAGCGAGTTCGATGCTGGTGCGCGCTACTGCCGTGATCGTCCATCGGCTTCGCCCCCGCGTGAAAATCACTTCGAGAGCATTCTGGAAAGCGGCCGCCGCTTTCCTCGTTCGCGACACAATTCTCGTGTCCGCCAAAATCGGCGAGCGTCGTCCGTCGCGGTTTGTTCCCTCCGCACGTTTTTCTCACTGCAACTTGCCATCGCGTACAGAAACGGATAGCGAGGAAAGACGAAGCGAAGGAAGAGAGGAGGTGCGAGTCCGATACCGATACGAGCCGTTGCCGTGATCGTTCATCGTCTTGGTTCCGCATGCATGTAGCACGGAAAGCATCCTGGAAAGAGACCGCCGCTTTCCTAGTTTGTGACTTGTGTCCAACACGTCCCCCCCCCCGCAGTAGTTCACGATCGAGCAAAGTGAAACAGTGGCGAAGAGTGAGGAAAGAAGAAAGGAGCAGCGAGTTTGACACTGGTACGCGCTGCTGTGGTGATCGTCCATTGGCTTTGTACCACGTACGAAGATCGCTCAGAGAACATCCTAGAAAGAGCGCTCTTCTCGTTCGCGACTTATTTCCAACGCGTCGCTCTACGGTGGTTTGCCATCGGAAAGAAGAGAGGAAGAGCGAGGAAGGGAAGGGAGAAAGAGAGAGAACGTGTTCGACGCCTGGACCTTTCAGGCCGCTGCGATCGTAAGCAGTCCCTGGCCCCACGTAAAAATCGCTCGAAAAGGAGAAGATCCTGGAACGTGGCCGCCGCCTTTCTCGTTCGCGACATTCGACCACCGCGGTGGCCGACGATCCTGTACGCCGTCACGACTTTTACCCGGCACGTTTCGCCCACGGGAGCTTCTACGGGGAAGCACCGACGCCCTGGGGAGAAACGGAATCGGGCGCCCTCGAAAGGAACATCAGGCACACTGGCACCTAACCACCGCACTCGCACGAAATACAGCCAATACTATCGACCCTCTCGACACTGCTGCACCGTGTTACCAATCCCAATTTTACGTGGAATTTCATTGGATTCAAGTCACGCGCGCCGCGACCTGATATCCGGTAGCCGTGGTGTCGGTGATACTAGGAAACAGGGTATGTTTTTGCAATTATTTGCGTAACTTGTAAAGAACTAACGAGAATAATAAAAACACACGCACACACGGACGCGCTCGGGCGTATCTCGGCCCACGAGCGCAAACGCGGACATAAGAATACAAGCACATCACATTTACACGTACACGAGGATCATCACGAGTTGCACACGTATAATACACGCGAAGCAAGCGAGGCTAAACACTTAACTAAGGCCACTAATCTTACTATATCTTAGCTGTACGGATACTAAATTAATATGTGTCGTTGTAGAGATTAAGCGCAAACATTCTAGTCTCACAGATTCAGGATGCGAATTTCATCATTGTCGTCGTCGTCGTCGTCGTCGTTGTCGTCGTCGTTGTCGTCGTCGTCGTCGTCATGGTTTGAGAATGGACTCGGTGTCGACGTTACTTACGCGAGGTCGATTTTCGACGGTTCGAGCCGGATAAAGATCTGTCGCACTGTCTGCGACTGCTCGACGACAATTTGGATTGCGAAGGTTGTAGAAAATGATCGTGGACCACCGTCAGGATCGAGACCCTTGAGGCGTCGGCACGAGCGTCACTTTTTCATCGAAACGCGTCAGGCGAGGCAAGTCCCTCGTTCTTCCTACCCCTTCCTCTCTTCTTCTATTTTCTTGTACCCTCCTGATCCCCTTTTAAAGTCACCTTCGCTTTCTCGACATTCTTCGTACGCGCATATGCCAATGTAAGATGGAGCAAGGTAGAGAAGTAGTCAAGAACGTAAAGGTAGTTTTGCAGTTATTAACGATAAACCGGCTTTACTCGAAAGTTCAGGCCAACCAATGTCAATTCCTTCAGGTACGCTTACGCGTTGTCACGAAACACGGGCAAAATTCGGTCTTCGATGCGCATCAAATTCATGTCTATCGTATAATTGTTGGTCAGCAAAATTATAGAACGTCATTCGGATTATAAATATTAGATACCGATTACCAGCGTCTCGTGTCTACCCGGCCATATTTCGATCGACTATCCGGGACCAATCATTCCTTTCGACTTGAAACAACACGTTTCCTAGTTCAGCAGTTCGGTCAGCAAGAGACCCGTTAGGCAAATGCACCATTTAGCTACTAGAATGCTCTTTGGAGACATGTCGCTTGTCCCTTACAAAGTTTCTTCATTCTCGAAATTTCACAATTCCTATTTCAATCCAACGGCACCCAAAAGGACTTAGGACAAAGTCGTGCAGAAGAACAAGGCTTTCACGTACTTCAACGTGAGAGAATCGAATTAACACCGTGATCCACGTATAACGAGCTTAAAGTAGTCGCTGCATTTTTTATATCGCACGAAGGGCGAGCTCGAAAAGTCTCCATTCTCCGTACGAGCAGGAAAGGCACAGCGAGTATCCACGATAGGAATCGCGGACGGTCGTCCAGTTCTAATCCAAGAATGCTACGCTGTCATCGCGAAAAGCAGGGATGCGCGAACGGGAGGACTTCGAGCCTCTTCCAGAATTGCCCCTTTCGCATTAGCAGGGTGATTCGACACTCCCTTCTTCTGTCCCTCCGCGAATCTCCATCGGAATTCTTCAACGTTCCCTGCAAGAATGAGCCCGTCGTAGCTTTGCCGTCGATTATGGCCTCGACAATTTTCCGCCGTCGAATCACGCGTCCTTCTTTTCCGGGAACTCGTCCATCGTAAGGCGTCGCCAACACCAAAGAGAGTGGCACGGGTGTGCCTGGAACGCGCGATACTGAAGGCAGAAAACGGCATGCTACGGAAACGAACGACGCGACAGATCATCCCCGGGACTCGTCAAAGGACTCTCCTTTCGATCGCGCGCCTAGTCTACTTCCTACAAGTCCACCACCCTCCGTCTGAAGGCATTCTCGGAACTCGAACGTACAGCTGGAAGCGCGAATTCTCTGTGAAAAGGGGAAAACAGTCCTGAAGAACAGCACGAGCGAATCGACGGACCGTTAATTCGAATCGCCGGTTCTCGGTTCACCGGGGAGTATCGTCAATGTCGAGTAGACGTGAGTCGAGCCCGAAGCGCGAATTCTCGGAATTGAAAAGCGGCGCGTCGCGCGAATCGTCGATTCGTGACGGTTCGAGTCGAGGCCCCCGATCCGTTGGTTGGACAATGATCTTTTTCCTATTGTTCCTCAAGAGAAAAGGGGTAAGGAGCAACGGGGTCGAGAAGACCCGCCGATCAGCCGCGCGGAATTGGGAACGAGCGCGAGAGGCCACGCGAGAAGTAACGCAACGAGTCACGGAAGAATATTTTCCGTGGCGGAAGTGCGAGAACGTGGCCAAGGAGCGAGTGGGTTTCGTAAGAGATTTGAAGTTGCATCGACGATGGGGATGACGACGTTAGTCGATTCATTGACGATCTTCGAGGCGACTCGAGCGAAACCCTCGGCTTTAGACGTAAAGGCGAAAGTGTCTGCACCACGTATCGACCTGCACGTCACGAATCGACCGTAGGAAATCGCTATAAATGATGCATAACATGGTAGCTAGATCGTATACAGAGAGAAATAGGCGACGGATATTAATCCGAAGAGCATTAAACTATGGCGCGAGGAGGGGCGGGCTATGCGGCTCCTGCGAGAGATTTAATTAAAGGATCGAGGAAAAATTGCATATAGCATAGTTTTATATAGCGAGCCATCTAAGCGTATAAGGGGAACGATATGCATAAACAATTACTATGATTATCGCTAATATCTAAGAATACTAAAGAAAAACAAATATGATAATATATGCACTTTTAATCATCTACGCCAGGAAAAAGATGAGACGCACTGGGCGCACTCACGGTGCGGAGCGGCGGACACACATGCGCGCGCGCGTACGCAATGAATTACAAATATATAACACTTTGGAGTAAAGTGTATGGCAGGCCGCGAGAAAGGGAGGGAGAGAAAGAGAGAGAAAGAGCGACGCACTAAGGGTTATTAACAGACAGAACATATTTTAAATAATTAATCGCCAAACGACAAGTTTTTAACTTTAAACTCTTAGCGCGTAAGGTTGAGGTAATTTACGTATATTATACATATTATATATAAATATATAAATATACTGATTGAAAGTCGACTCTAAAATTAAATGTAAATCGAGAGCATACTTATTGCCGATAGCCGCGTGCAGATAACACGATGACGCGCTTGAGCTACGACGGATCTCAAGAAGCAAAGCGAGTAAAGGGGCGCGAGTGAAACTTCGAGTCGTTGCTGCATCTGGTGGGTGTCTGGATCATTCGCGTCGTTCGATACCGTACGATCTGGATATTCGTCTCGTCCTTATTCTAAAATCTGTGCAATTTTTTAAGGTGCCGCATTTTGTACTGTGTTGTACACCAGTGGTGATCGCGTGGACCCTCTTAGTTGAACGCGCGTACGCGAGAGGTACGTAAATATCATAGTTCCGATTGCAGTGTTTAAGAAGCTCTATGCGTTCCAGAAAGCGACAGGCGGAGACGCTTCGATTGGTTATCGGGGCATATTATAATTATCGCGAGGCGAACAATTCCGCAGACCTATCCGCAGAACCATCCTCAAAGATCGTTGAATCGACGCCGGGCGTACTTATCGCGCGTAACAAAAAGGGGCATATTTGTTCGCGTATGTCACTTTTCCGGACAGACAAGACAGAAATAATAAAAAGTGTTGTGCCAACAAGCGAATCTTCCAAATTATCATGCACCTTGAGCACCGGTCGTGCGTCGTGCCGCAAGACAATATTAGCCTGTAGAGAATGAATTGTGCGCTACCGCAACGAGCGTTCTTTACTCTACTTTCTTTACCTCGTCGTGGCCATTCTTAACTCGTTCGGAGGAGTCCACAGACTTTCCATCGCGCGATCCTTTTTGTTTCGTGATTTGAAGATTACCTCGCGGATCGATGTAAGGAGTCGGGAGGCTGACAATAGGAGCAACTCGGGTCGAGGAAATTATAATGTGCCCCCTTCGGCGCCTGCTCGGAGTGCAACAGTTGGCTAACAAGTGGCTCTTTCGCACGGAACCGTAGCGGATTACGTTCAAATCACCAGCGAAATAAATCACGGAACGCTTTCGAATTGCGCTTGAGGTGTCTCGATCATTGTTACGGATCGGACCGATAAATTCTCGACGTCTGTCTTATCGATTAAAATTGCTGTTGCACACTTTGAACCTCGGGGAAACTACCGACGATAGAGGTTTATCCTTCATCAACGCTCTCTAAATTTCCATTTGATAAAATACTCCGGCTTTTGAGCGGTGAAGAAAAAGTATTTCGAAAATCGTGCATAACGAAACGGACGAAGCATACGAACGCGATACTGCGAAACGGGGAGACCTACGAGAATGCTCCGAGTTTTTCATTTTCTTTTTATTCATTTTGTATTAGCATCGAATAACCCGTAGTGCAGCACATGCGAACGGAGCACTTGTTAACAAACTCCACAGCCGGCGATGACGCTGCAACGCTGTGATCCTACGATCGTAACGATCGTCGCTTGATGCTGTCCTCTCAAGTTTGTCACGTTACGAGCCAGTACTTAAATGAGTCCCAAGATGTCTAGTCAAACGACCGTTCAGTGAAACCGTACCAAAGAAAGAGGCGGTGATTTTGTATGATTTTCTTATTTATTTCTACGTACTTATATCGTCGTATTTATTACCATGTCGCATTGCTTGCTACGAGGCGGCTTTGCTGTTTACTTAAGGCGTTATATATACCGTTGCCAATACTCGTTAGGTGTCTGCGCTAGGCGTACCAACGACAGTTGCCTGAAGCAGGGATAAACCAGTGGTCGTCTAAGCGAAAGGGGAAATAGTCATGCCCAGATTGTACCGTCCAGAGGGTTGTCGAGTTTCGTTGACGTTCTTGCTCGAGCTGGTAACTTTTTACTCCTTGCCAGTTCGAGAGGCCGACAGTGGTGGCGCAGAACCCGATCTTATCGTTGAGTTCTTATCGTCTTTCTTTCAACGGACCGCGAAGCGCTTAAAAACGCGATTGTACTGGCGATGCGTGTCAAGCAGCTGTCGTTAGTCGAAAAAAAGTTAAAAAAAAAACAAAAAGGGTTTCGATGAAACCACAAAGGTGTGCAACTTATTCAGAGACTGACTATCGCTCGCTTGCAGGAATTCTGAAAACAGTGCAATTAGGACGTAAAGTCTGCAAATCTAGTCAGAGGCAATGACGTGCGAAGTTTCTAGTGATCTCTAGTGAAAAAAAAAAAAAGAGGAATCATCGTTTATAATCGGTTCGGAAGAATGTCGATTGTACTCGGTATTGTAAGTATACCAAAGATAATGTTAATCGAGTAATACCTATATCCTTTAGGCGCCGTAGAGCGAGCACGGAAGGCGTGGAATACCACGTGACAGTCGTCGAGGCGCGCGACAACGTTGCTTCTTAAATCGAAAGACGCTCGGCGGGACGTCGCCGGCTTCTGGTCGGAACCCTCGCAAACATTTTTTCCCGCACGCATCCCCCTTTTTTGGCCGCGCGAATCGAAGGAAAAACGACTGGCACGTCGTATTCGGTCTGCCAAGGAAAACCAATCGACGATATCGGGCATGACGTTTCACTTGCGTTCTCGGGTTTAGGTTTGCTTTCGACCGCTGTAGATCACTCCGAGGACGACTTGACTGCATCCCGTACTCGAGGCTAAAGACGTAGAATTTTTTAACTGTACTTACAACTATAACCTAACCTGTATATTTTTACATATTGAATATAAAGAGCGAATTGAGGGTTGACACAAGAGGCGGTAAGGCGGGTCGAGTACGCGAAAGACATACGCAGATACACGCACACGGGAAACAGAGGCGCGCAGCATCCACCTACACCGATATACGATATAGGCAAACGGGATCGAACACACTCGTACGCATCTATCCTCGCCTCTCCACTCGACACACATACACACGTAGGTACATATACACGCATACCAAAGCATGTGAACGCATACACGCGCGTAACGAATATCCTCGAGCCTGGAGAAAAGGGATATATTATACTGATCATATAGTGAAATCAGTTTTTTTGTTGATTTCGGAGTGGCATACAATAAAATTTTGCAATCGCCGGCCCTGGACGCACTCACGCGCCCGGGGCCCGAAAACATTGCGTAGTATAATCAAACACCGATATACAATGCGAGTTTTTCCTCGACCAGGAGCGGCCACAGGGTCGGTCAGGATCGCGGGGTTGGTTTCGCCTTGAAGAGAAGGAAAGCTCTTCCTTCGAGCGAAAGGTAGGAAAGATCCCCGCCATCCGGGCCAGTGCCCGTGATTCGCTGTGAGCCGAGAAAATCTGTACATAAAACTGCAACATGGCACAGGGTGTACGTACATGCCGGTGCACACGTAATGTCCTACATAGCGAAGTACTAACTATAATAGTGCATGAGAATAATAAAAACGTTCGCAGCACGCGGAGAGCTTGCGGAGGTATCTCCCCCTTTTTCCCCTCTGCGACGAATCTCGCCCTAGAAGCTTCGCTATCCTCGAACGGAGGTGCCGCGCAAGAGAGACAAAGGATGATATTTTCCTTCGAAGCTCGTCGATCCGGAGCACGATTCCTTCCAAACGGGACGACGATTGGACGGCCGTCTGTCCGAGCGTTTTCACGTCTAGGATCTTATTGAGATTCGAGCACCGAAATCGATATGGTTCTCGACTACGTCACGGGTTTCATTGGTTTTGTACTTGAAGTGCGATACAACGTTCGAGGTTCTGCTTGCACGAGGATGAGCATGAGAGCGAACTGATTGGCGTCGGTCGTGTGCTTCTTCGGGTGATATATCACGAAAGTCTAGCAGGATTGTTGCGAGATAGCGAGAGATGCGAAAGTGGAAGCGGGCTTAGAATAACCGAGTCAGTTTTATTTGCGTGACGATAAGTGAAACAGAAAAATTGTGCTATTTATTCTAGGCATCGCAGTATTATTCCTTCGAGACGGCAATACGATAAAACGTGTTACCGTTCGAAGCGGAGCAAAAGATCGATTATTATTAAATTATTATTATTGACCATTATTGTCAATATTATTATTATTATTGCTATTATTATTGCCATTATTATTACATCGTCATTGGTTATTAATATTATTATTACGTTGTCATTATTGGTGCCATGATCATTGTGCTTGGTTCGCGGAAACACTGTACAAAATGTACATCGATCGAGAAACTCGAATGGGCGTGTGAGATAAAGGAAAGATGAACGAGCGTGCGTGTGGTATGCGTGAGTAAAAGGAGCGGAAGTTAACGATAGCCGTCAATCGCACGAGGAGGACTCGAAAGATGCGAAAACGAGAAGCGGTGTAGGTCGAAAGTAATTTGTTGTAACGATAGCACGACGAACGGAAAAAAGGTTTTAGCATATCAGCGCGTTCAAAGACGCGCAGGGCGACGACTGAGCGCGGGATAAAGAGCATGTCGATGACGCATATGGATCAAAGAAAAGAAGTAGGGCCAAAGGAAATGAGGTCATCGATGACGCAGTTTACCAACGCTCTAGAAGTGAAACAAGATCGACGAAGAGTTCCTCCGTCGATAACACTGAGCACGATTGCATCGACACTATCCGACGTAACTTTCTGCAAAGACGGCAGATTTTTTCTTAACTTCCTGTCTAAAAAAGAATCGAAGCAAATGTTCGGATAGTATCGATGGTGACTGCGACCGTGTAAGAGTATCGAAAATACATTGGAATAAAGATCGTAACCGGCGCCATCGAGTACCGAGGAATTACGGATCAAGGCAACCTTTTGCCGCGTAAAAAGGCGTTGTCTACAAGAGATCTCCGTAGCCTCGGTAAGCGTAATGGCAGAATTTGTGACCTGGCGTTTGTTATGCGTAGCTACCGTGCGGCCAGGTACATTGGAAGCCTCCCAAGAGGGAAATATAAAGCATTGTAAAATAAAATTATGCCAAGCCTCCGTGCGATCGGCCGTATCGTTAACGCGTACCGCCTTGAGACTTGCTAGGGGCACAAGAAAATTCCGCCGATTCTTCTAGAGAATAATTGTTATTATAATGTCTACAAAGTGAGGGCGAGAGTGTGAAGCGAGGGGAGAGGAGAGGGACTGACGATAGGGATGCGAGGATAAGATGGTGACAGCGCGAACGGAAGACATGCCATTTTGAATTATTATTTTCATAAGGAACATGTAATATAATATATAATATATATCGATATGACAGATTAACGACATCATCGCGATTATGATCACGGCGATGATGCTGGTTAATATGATTATTATTGCTATTATTATGGTTATCGATTATGATTATTATGGAATGAACGATTATTATTATAACAGAACAGAAGCTAATGCATTATATAAAATAAAAATAATTACACTTAATACTTACGTTAGGAAGCTAGATACATACATTCGAAGCAAGCGACAAAAAAAAAAAAGAGGGAATTACACACACACCGCCAGGAAGTCTAGGTGACATAAATTAACGTCGTACATTTATATATCAAGATTAGGACACGGTGACGTATTTAAAAGAGAGAGTTTTTGAGCGCACCTCGAGGGAACCTACATTTCGTCCAGGATCGTGAGGAGCAATTTTGCTTGTCCTTGATAAAAGTTCCTCCTAATTCATCGGAAGATCTGACGAAGCAGCACTCTTAATCGTTCCTTCCTTTAACGGTGATCGTATCTATACATTGCCACTGCTACCCTAAACAAACTATACGGAAGTTCGAACGTTGAAATTATACTTTGGAGCACACCTACCGTCGCTGGGACGTCCATCTAGCCGGGCGCCGGAAGAAAATGTCGAGAAAAATGATTACGCATATCTCACGAATCGACAGACGAAGGAAGGTTTCTCGACGTTCGTATTTTCGCGCCACAGACGTGTTCCCATATTCGACTGTTATTTCCGTTGATCCTTCATTTGCTTTTTCTTATGTAAACGCCGAGCCGAAGAAAAAGTGCTCTGTACGACGTACCTTATCCCACTTGGAGCTCGCATACAGACTACATAACTAGCTATTACGGACATGGCCATTAGCAGAGAAATGTACCATTCAGATAGTTTATCATTAAAGAAACGGTAATCATTATAGGTATATTAACGACATTATTTATATTATTACGCATATTATATAAATAATTGATAACAAATGCTAACCCTAGGGTGAAGTATTGCGAAGGGGAATTTTTGAAAAGGTCGAACCTATGGTGGGTGCGACAACGGCGGTGAGCCATTTCCCGTGAAATCGGCGTCATCGGCACGAATGAAGAAAAAAAAAAAAAAGAGAATAAACCGCCAATTACTTTAACTTCGACAGTACTATTATTTGTATATGCCGAACGATTATGCCGTTTTCAGCGCAACATATTTTGGCGATGCACTTTGGTGGTATAGCTCGCGGTGGTATGGTTCGTGGGGTTGACGCGTTGTGGGAGCGAGAGAAAGGGAAAAATAAAAAACAAACGAACAAAATAAAAATCAGAAGTTTCTATACTTTTTACGGAGATTGTTATAGTCTAAGCGCACACTGATCAAGGCATTCGTCGCTCGGCAAAGCATAATACAATTATTAATATAAAATTTATAACAGAAATAAAATAAATGAAGTTAATAAATATGTACACTGTATAATAAACATTATTTCCTATTAATAATCGACGAGTGTTTATTAATACGCTTATAAGATCATCCATCTCGTTTATAAATTATATTTGGTTCTTGATGGATAAGATACTCCATTATTATAAATACATACTCTTTATTTCATAATCAATCATTTTGATATATACATCATGTACCTATCCTTATAATTTGATAAACACTTTCCAAAATGTTTAGAAATCAGTGAATTTGGGTATACATAAAACGTTTAAATACTGCGCGCTTATCGGCTGTAGAAAAAACTGTATATATTTTATAAATTTACCGGATATAACATTGTTGGTTGAATTTGAAGATAATTATAAACGATTTACACTTCCGCAAAAACTATTAAATTGTTACATGCAAAACCTTGTGAAAATTGTGTTCCTGCAAAACTAAATTGAAATTTCTCGTTCGTGTTACCCCATGTAGGTAAACGTATACGAGAAATGGGAGAAAGTACTTTATCGCGGTAGTACTTCCGCATTAAAGAAGCGTAAAGAGAAATTTTATATAATAATAAATAAAAATATATATTATATATGTAAATATATATATTATTATCTACATAAACATAGAATTATGTAACGCCTCCAAATCTTTCTCTCTTTCCACAGCGCGTCGTTTTTCCTTCCTGTACATTTCGTAGTCCTCATCGTCGGTCGGTAACTCGTGTCTACAAAGAGGACAGGAATTTGTCTGCAAAAGGGAAAAAAATTGTAAGTAAACGCCGACACACCTTTTTCAAATTATCAAGCTGTAACGGAACCTTCTGCAACCAGGGAACTATGCATTCTTTGTGAAAAATGTGACGGCAGGGCATCGATTTTGCCATAGACCCAACCTCAAATTCTTTCAAACAAACTGGACATTGCTTCACTTCGTCGATCTCGATTTCTTTCAAATTTTCCACCACTGACTTCGAAGCCGGAGGCGGCAATCTCGTATTCTGCCCTAACATATCCCACATCCCAAAATCCCTCAAAAGCCTTGCCATTTGTATCAAATGATTAGGTGCCTCCCCTTCACCCAACGGAGTCCATCCCATTTCATCGAAATAGTCGGACATCTTGTTAGGAACACAAACAATTTATTCACAAACACAATCCATAATACGGTTTTACATTGCACAGGACACTGCTCGTTGTTTTTTAAACAATGGTTATCCTCGATCCCGATAAACACTCGTTCAAAAGTTCAAGTCATACTGAGCTTGGACAACCTGCTGACAGCCTCACGAAGGAGGAGACACTAGACATGCGACAAAGCGATGAACACCGAGGTGGCGGTTCTGAAGCGTGGACGTATACTCGTGTTACCAACTGTAGATACATATAATTCATAGTCACGTCCACAAATGTATATACAATTCAAAATATATACAATTCACGATACAATAGCCAAAAATATGTATTTTTTTCGACATTTATTGTTTGACCAAATATTAGATTGTTTTAGCTGCAGAGATTAGAATTGTATACCCGTAAAATTTAGCTTCAATCGATTAAACATGAATCTACCCACAGTCGATGTGATATTCACGTTTCTACAGTTTTAGTACCGTAGTACATTGCAACCCCTGCTCTGCCACAAATTAAGAATATAATTATATGGTTGAAAAGCGTGTAAAGGTTGTAAACGATGTAAAGCGTTACCATTTGCGCAAGCATCAGTATGCTCAAAGTACTGTTCTCCTTTGCACAGATTCTTATACACTGTAGGTCTCATACTTAATACGTCGACGGTCTAAATTCACGTATAAAGAAGACCATAATCAAGTTCTGTACGTATATTAACTTCATATTGTATAGTAGGGCATTTGACTGACTTACGAGATCAAAATTTGTTTGTTACTATATTGGTGTCCAAACAAGCCTAATTTGTTGTGTAGGCGCTACACGTTTATGACTCATTGCCGACGCAGCGGTGATCTTTGATAATGCGATATCTTTTGTTAATCGCGTGCTGTATTTGTTTAATAATATGATATCTTTTTTTACCCACGTGCTGTATTAAATAACCAGTGCAGCGACGATCTTAAACACGCGGTATCCTTTGCTCCAAATCGGTGGTTCTTAACCCTTTGTGTATACTAGCACACTGTTCGGTTCGGTGCTCCGTTCAGTGGCATTACTCCGGCAGGGCAAACGGCCATAATGAAAGGGTTAAACATTTTGTAGTCATAGAAACTATCGGACATAACAAACATTTTCGGAGCACCAAAATTAAAAGCGCAGAAAATGAATAACAAAAATATGCAGATGTCATTTTTATTTCCAATTAAATAGATTAGATAATCGTCAAAATCGACAATGTTAAATAATATATAAATATCGTGAAAGGTGCTGACGGTGGATTCCATTGTTCGGTACAGTAAATATTCAACACCAGCACCAATGTAACCCAATAAACACCATTATTTTTTTAATACTGATTTAGACGAAATGGACACAGGACCAATCGATTCTGCGCTCTCGCAGCTTCTTTACTTTTGTCAACATTTTCTCTGTTCTTGTAGTCGGGGAGTTCGCAGGGGTAAACCTTCTTTCATAAGAATCCAAGTCGCTACGATATATATGAATTTTCATTAAACTTACTTATTAGGTCGCAACATTTAAGAGTGTCTAGCGAATGCAATACTTTTAACATTTCACGTAGCACTTGTGACAGGTTGGTGGATTGTCCGTAGAGAACCACTGTACTAAATTGACGCTGAGGAGTACCCACGTTTTAGAACATAAACATTTGTTATACTTACGACGCTGTCATTTAATTGGTTCCTTTGCCTTGCAATTTGTTAACTCTGGCAAATCGTATTTTAAGTAAAATATCATTTTTATTTACATTAGTTTTTTGCATATTTATTCTTACATTTTCAGACAACTTAATTATCCATATTAATCGAAATATATCAAAGATATTCCCCTCAAAATAATATCAATAACTCCTTAAATTCATTTTGTTTAAAATCAGACCTAAAACATAATATTCTATGCTTTATTTCTGCTATTTGTTTCTCTTAGCAAATTTCCTTGCCGAAAAGTCTTCCACGAAATTTTTTTTATATAATACAAGTTTTCTGTATATTTTAACTTTTAATTCTCAGCTACTTCAACTTCTTAATATCAAACAAAATTTTGCTCATGTATCATATTAAACTACTTCCTTCGAACTATAAGAAAAACACCTAATGCCCTTAAATCATGACTGAAAGTATTTAAAACAGAATTAAATATGTAGTAGAAAAATCTACAGTTATCAGATATATCTCCATGAAGTTATACCAGAAAATGCAGGATAGGTATTGACGGAACCGAAAAGTAAAAACTTGAATCTTTTTATAAAACTTAAAAATTTTGCTGGGGAATATGGGGAATTACTTCCAATGTACTGTTACTTTTAAAAATGAGGCGTAAAACATAAAAAAGAAACGACACTCTTTCAAATATTTTATCTGAACCAAATTAGCTGCAATCTCGATACTACTTGAAATGTAGTTACACTTACCTGCCTTATCACAATCCATAATTGTATACGGCAACCTTAATCTTAAATAATTGGTATGTACCTTAGAAGGTAAGCGTGCACAATAAGTGCGGAATTTGACACAAACTATGACAAAACCTGACATTTAGATCTTTCGCGTGGTGCAGAACGGAAGGGAGAAAATCGAATACGTTGGAATTCTCTTTTGGCCACATAGATCGATCAAATATCTCATTGTGCATTATTTAATCCAGAATTTAACAGGATATAAATTGACACCAATACCTATATGTTTTTATGATTCATCATGATTATACGTCTACAAATATATTTTACGACGTACACTTTATCGTACACAGGTGAGTCACAAACGCGGTATCAACGATCGACCTGCATGTGATGTCCTAAAAACTTGTTATTGTTCTTTTGTTCATTGTTATTGGATCGGCGCAGGCTATAAGAAAACAAATCAGAATGTGTCTGCCATTTGGAATAACAATTAAACAATGTCGCTATGCGCCACTAGTTGAAAGTACAATGCAGGAAACAGTACATGATAGTTTCCAAGAAAGAACGTTGCAAGAATAAGCCATTATCATAAATATCTCTGACTTTACTACGTGTTAAATCTGATTTGGATTGAAAAACTTCTATGGAGAACCTGTGACTGTGCCCAACTGGAATAGGTATATAACTATTTTATAGTAACGTTTGTTATTGCATTTTATCGTTATAACTCACGTTGCTCCTTAACCCAGTATAAATTCATATGTGAGTTTATTATACTTGCATGAAATTCTGAAAATTATTAGCCAATAAGGAGGTTAGTTATGCACAGCCTTTTGCGGTATTATATTATCGCGGTTAACGCGTGGGCTATTTTTAATACACTTATCTCCTACCTAAGCTATCCGCCTGAAATGAAGATCAAACAGCGTGGGCGACTACATTACCATATATATCATATTTAGTATAAACATTCTTTTTATCTTTAATTCAAAATTCTTTTTAACTTCGCAGTGAATCGCGCTGAACGCGTTCAAGGAATTCACGTCGAACGCTTCCAAGTGAATCGCATA
>JBCFXI010002768.1:0-17141 GCA_038496175.1 Ampulex compressa
TAATATCTCAAAAAATGCCCTCTTACGAAGTACAGCGATTTTTCTCAAAAATGAATGAACCGTCATTTTCATCGCTTTGGTAGATTTATCGTTAAGTCGAACGTACTGCATTCTCATGTTTCGCGAATGACGATATTCTCGTATTTCCCGTGCGAATACGGAAAACTGACCATCGAATAAGAATACCGCTATATTGAAATATTGCAGGAATGTCATTGGGCCTTTGCAGGGAAAACAAGAAGTTCCAGGGCGGCGGGATATTTCACTTATGAGAGCCGCACCGCAGCAAATGGGAAGACTTACGAAAATCCCAGTGACTTCGTCGCGACGACATCCATGTTTGATGCTGGCTTTGATGCTTTGATGCAGGTAGAGAAATTCCAAACAGCTGTTATCGTGCCGGCATAACGACACCCTTGTTATACGTATAACGAATAAATTCTCCTCCCTGCCCATTATCCGCCACAACAAAGGCGTGGCAACACTTTTCTATCCAGCTACGCGGAAACTACATTTGCTTAGTAACGAAACCGTGAAGTGCTTTCAACTTGTGGGCTTACATCACTCTCCGGCCTGAACAAAGAAGAAACAATTTTCCAAAGAAAAACACGTCAAATGGACGAATTATGTTAGCAAGGATGAAATATCTTATTCCCTTCGTGAAATCATTACTTCGTTGGACTGCTTTTCGTAGATTTCGACTTATTACAATTCGGGATTTTAATAATTTAAAGAACATATAATTTGGAGATTTAAATTAACGTGACTAGCTATTGGAAATTAAGCTTTTGAATATATACCTGACTATACGATCTTTCTCTGCGTAATTTTTTATTTCTTTCTTTTACCTTTAAAGGGAAAAAACCGCATAAAGAAAGAAAGGCGATTTTTTCCTCAACCAAGTCACTTTACAATCGTTCAAAAAAGAGCACGTAAAAAAACTAGTTTTGTGAATTATCTATTTAATAATTATCTGACGAGCTTTTTTATCGTGAGAAAGAGTGATGCTGCAATTTGCACACTGTGGTAATATAATGTAGAGAGTGGGTACTCAATCGTCGATCGTTATTTTTATCAACTATCCTTACAGTACTCGAATCTCAATTACCAACTATCAATTGTCCTGCCTAAAATATATAGTCGACTCAATGCTTTGAAATTAAACGTACAATGAAAAGCATTGTACTATTAGATCGTTGTAAAAGTGTCTCTCACTGTCTGCACGGAGCTGCTTTATCTGGCAATGCTTCTACAAACCTAAACCCTAATCTGTCAAACGCTGCAGTTTTTATTTTCATTCGTTCTCTAACTGTACACACACAGTTCGATACAAAATATGAAACACAACGTATCGTCCGTCTACTATATCCTTATAAAACAAAAGAGACTTTTGCGACAACCTAATACAATATTTCACCATCTACAACAACATTTGAATCAAATTCAGGCGAAAAGTCTCAGCAAACATCCATCTACAAAGTCTCTCTTACAATACTTCCCTCTCATCAAATACCACGCTCTCCCCGCCAATCCTCGTGTATCAAACCCCCCAGCCGTTTCCCCAGACATACTTAAATCCAATCGTTCGACACTCGCATTAACCCAGAGCCGCGGACTAAATAATACGAGAAATCCGGGCCGAGCAGTTGGGAAACAAAGGTGCTGCTGCTCACGCCTGGCGAATGCGCGACGAACGATCGACCTGATTCCCAAGAAGTAAAGAGGGAACTCCGCGGGAGACAAAGGGACGCATCTGGAAATTCTAATTCGCCGTCATCGACGTTCGACGTTCTCCGCTCAAAACCTCGATCTTACGAACACGAGTCACGCCCTCGATCATTGCCCCTCCCCTCCAGCCGCGTCATGGAATCTTGTTACGCCCCCATCGCGACGTAACCAGGAGCGAGGAGGGGGGGGGGGGGCAGGCCGAGGCGCGGAGACAGAGAATCTCGAAAATATTCTCCCCGCCGTGAAAAGACGGGGTTAGGGTTCGTTATAGGTCCATACCTTTATGTAGAGTCTCGCAAGAAGCTACTGGGCGCCGCGTGTTTACGTTCCTGCGGGGAAAGAAGGAAGAATGGAGGGCCGGGGGGAGTAAGAAAGGGCGGGGAGGTGGACGGGTGAGGAATTTACGAGCTGGAGAAATTGCATGGGTGAAAATACCCAGTGACGTACGCCACCTCCGACCTTCGTTGCAGCACCTGCAATACTGTCCTACGTGAAAAATGCCGGCGCCAAGGAAAAGGCGGCCGCCTATAGGACGTGTCTTCATAAAAGTCCTAGCGCAGCGAGCCCGCATGGCGGATATGATTGATATTTTTGAGATACGAACGACTAGGAAGATTTCGGAGTATCTCCCCCCGAGTATTGTCCCATCAGCCTGGCTGACCGCGAAACGCGATCGTCGTTCTCTTAACACTTTCACCGTCATTCTGAATTCGCGATGTTTCACCAGGAGGCGACTATGTTTTTAGGCGATTTGTGGACGTAATACCTTCACGCGCTGGAGCGTGACCTGGCATCTGACTGAAAGTGGAATTTGATGAAATTTTATGCAATTTTCATGGAAGGTGAATAATATCAAATTAAGATTATAAGGGATTTTTTTTTTATAAAGGATTGTATTAATTATACTGGTCTACGGAAATATTAAAGTTATCTCTATTTTTTACGGAAGTAGGCGATTTCAATTAAATTGAGGTCGAAGAACAACAGTATGACAGCAGAATTTTTATGTTAGCTCTTGTTTCAAACACGGAAAATTACTGAGAAAGAAGAGCAGATTGTATATTCTTTAAGCACAACGAGGGACGTTTATGTAAACAATATGGCTTCCCTAGGAACAAAATATGACATACTCAGTATTGGGAGCCTTTATTGGTAACAATAAAAAAAAAATGACTAACATCGTAAATATTTCCCTCTATCATAAAATGAATTCCTGTTTTTCAAGGGAATGAGAGAGAACTGAACATGTCAAACATTATATTTGTTTATTTCACATCGAAATAAATAGGAACTAATTATTTTTACCTCGGATAGATTTTAAGTGTAGACCAGTGTTATAGATAAATTCAAAGTGTGAGTAAAGATTAAGTAAAGAGTGCGCATCTTCTAATGTGGTAAGCAAATGTGATCAGTGCCGAGAGGTCAAATATAGATAAAATTGAGAAAGAAACTAGAGAAGGTCTGTTGGAAGGACAGAATGTGAAAGGATGGGGAACATATAGGTTACTGTCTGACATTAATAAGGAAAGGCTTAACCACTGGAATTGAAACGTACCCCAACGATGTGTAAAAAAATTCATCACTGCCGATTGTCAATTCAATGTGCCAAAGATGGAAGAGGCACCTGCGACTAATTGGTTCATCGAAATTATTTTTTTTCACATCCCTTTATAAACCCTTAAACACTGGTATACTCTATCTTCCAGAAGTAGGTGCGTAAAATAACGTAAAAATATTCTTCCAGAAAAGTTTCCAGTAAATATAATAAGCGGTTGAAATCTGATCACTCGTTTCTGAAAGCATTGTTCGGTATATCCGTGTTTTTACAAGTTCTATAAATATACTGAAACTATCTTTCGAATAACAGAATGATTCAGGCAATGCAATATAAAATGAGGTCAACGCTGCTCGTCGATGAAGTGTCTTCGTTCCATTCCGCGGTTTGCCTTGCATTCATTTCGAAACTCCTCCGCCGTGGACCTCCATAAAACTCCATTACCACGCCAGAGTATTTTAACCACGAACCTGATTATAACAAAGTACAAAAACAAGGTATCTCTTGACCCATACGCAATATGTTCATTTTCTACTCGATGCACACCCTCGCCACCCTTTCTGGCCAACCCCCGCATTTCTGCAGGCAAAAAGCGTTTGTCCTACATTAAAAATGGTGGAATGGCTTTATCAACGCTAGGTATGAGATTTCAGCTATATTCGGAAATTTACGATCTCCTCTCCTCTCCACTCAACTACCTTTTGCTACGTAGAATGTGCTCGTGCACAGAATTTTTAGTCCACCTTCCGGTTGGAACATCCAAACGCCTACGCTGATTTATGGCGCAACCTGAAACCCTATCTGATGAAGTAAGCTTCTGATAAACATACCCGTTATAAATCCGTTCGTTATCTAACGTGGTCATGCACATTCTGCGCCATTCTCATTTGCAAAGACTTCGCGGCCCCATCATTTTTAACATCGCTCCTTCGCAAACCTCAAATCATCCTCGTACAAGCATACACGTGGATAAAACGTCAAGTGTACTTATTACAAAAAACATACCCCCATAGTTCAATATTAGATTACCGCATAAATCCCCGCGCTCGTTCTCCGTACAATATCCAGGCCGGATTTACGATATTCGCACTCACACAGGGTATATTCGCAGGCTATCCACGTTCCACGGCGTAACGCGTCATTACGAAAGACACCGAGAAGTTCCGAAAATCCAGGCAGCCCGACGAGTCGGGCGCATGATCGCATGAAACGATGCAAAATCGTCAAGCTTCCTCGTCGGGGCTCATCACCAACCTTGCAGGCCCCCGCGCCCAGATCCTGGTTCGTTAATTTCCCCAGGGTGAGCGTAAGGCTGTCGAATCCATTTCGCCATTTGGATTCTTCTGGTATACCTTCGTTAACCCTTGAATTTCTTTCCACGGAGCTCGGCCCGTTCCGGGCGTATGCTCGCACGTTTTCCAGCGCGATTATAGCGCGACGCGGAAACGAAGAAAAATTGCAGCGCCCGGGCTCTCCTGCTGCGAGATCGGGGAAAAGCATTTGTCATCCGCGCCTCCCCAGACTGGAAAGTACGGCTGGGCTGTTCATGGCTTCCATCCCCCGGTCGGCCTCGATGAGGCACGGCCGAAGGCGCGATTACACAGCGATAAAACCGGCTGATGAACCGCCGATAGGGCGGCGACTGCACTCTGGCAACTAGAGGTGCGGATGCAAGCTTCGCTCATGTCGAATAGAGCCAATTGCCTTTTTTTTGTTGCGCGCGCAGTTTTGAAGTAACGGGATCGAAGAAGGCTGCGTTTCTTTTTTACGCGATTTACTTATCTTCCAAAGCGATTTAACTGGTTAACTGTGGAATTTAGTTTTGATCCGCAGGGTGTGTGATTGAAGTCAACTGGTAAGGATTATATACGTCGAATGCAGTATAAATGGATTTTTAACTAATTTTACAAAGAAATCAAAGTAGGATGTAAAGGATTAGACTTATATTCTGTACAGAAGTAACGATTGATCGTTAAGAAAAATATTGTTATTGAAAACGAAAAGATTGCAAGAAAATTGTGATGTTTATAAATAGAAAAAGTTAAAAAAAAATGTAAAGATTTTTGGTGTGGAATTTTTTAAAGCAAGGTTAGATGAGTTATTTATGTTAATCAAGGTACTGCGCGTGTTATTTATGTTATTGCAATTGTACGAGTAATTAGGGAATAGGCCATATACACGATAAAGTACACGAAACAAGCGGAGACTACACGATGCATGGAGGAAAATAATCTGCTCATTTTGCAGAAGCTAATACAATGCAATTCATAGCAGGTTTACCGACGAAACATACCGTTACATGACGTGTGTATTACATATTACTCAAATTTTGAATTTTTATATCGAATGGTATCTTTTTAATGTCCACGTCTATGCACGACAACCGCATCAAAATCAAAAATTGAATTGACGTGTATACACGTCAAACGGAATAAACTGGTTGAAGACTAATCCTTGAGGCATATGCAAACTAATTATAAATATTCTGTCGACATCGAGGAATATCCTATAAGCTTACGAAGAGTAAAGTGTAGAATGTTTATATTAGGATATCCAAAAGTCTCTTCTGTTATCTGCACGTAACTGTTGTGTGTGGCAATGTTTATACGAGCGTGAAATCTAATCTGCCTAATGTGAGCTTTATCTTTAGTCGTCGTCTAGCTGTATACATTATTAAATGAAGAAATATAAAACAAATAAATGCTGTGCACTTATTATTTCGTAATAAGATGAAAGAATCTTTTGAACCCAATACTTATATATATGTATATACGAATTTCTGGTATCAACTCAGATGTGTATGTATATTTACAAGATACACTTTACCTAGACCTGTGGATATATCTATGGTTTAAGACAGAGCATTTATCATTTCGCTCTTACTTTGGTGGTTCATTTTTATATTCGACTATGTAAGAAAAAAGAGACCGGTATCCATGACTAAACAGTTAGATATCGCGGGTTATAAATGATCGCAGCACACCTGTAAATTTCTCGCGGCCCACCGATTATAAATCGTCGTTCCAGACTACTCTGCAGTCTACCTCAATGGTAAATCAATGCAATATTACTCTTGGCAAATGTATCATAAATACCTTCATAAAGTCACGGTGCACTTTAACAATCCTAAAGCACAATCTCGATGCGCGCTAATTCATCGTAAAAGGGAAAAAAGATAAACTTCAACCTCATTTCGCGATGAATTTATTACGAACAAACAATAATTCTACATTATCATACTATTCTGATTTCTTCCCAAAAGCTAATTAAACTTCACTGCGCGAAAGCTTAAATTCAACAAGAACCACATACTCTACCTACCCGAATTAAATCACGACACTTTCGCGCAAGCTTATGTTAATAAACAAATAACCCGGTACAGCACCACCCATCGACAAACGGATTACAGGTGTACATATGGAAAATCCTGCTCTATGTCGCCGCCGCTTCTCTCTGGCGGATAATTACTTCTAACCAGGTTTGCTCCGGTGTTCGCCGACACTCACACGCGAGAGGTAAAGAAATTATCTCACCTCACGCCCGTTGAATCTTACACGAGGATGCGCAATGTTGTTCATCGCCGAGTCCGTTTCCAGTGCGGAGGAAAAAATCCCGTGGCCATGCATCCTGCGCGCTACGACCTTTCGCTTTGTGCCAACAAACAGGTCGAACGAACGGGCCGACTGAATGGTGGATAAAAGAGGGTAAGCGGGGGATTAAGTCGGTAGTCGGGAGAGGGAAAGGTACGGCGAAGAGCCAGCGATGAGTTTATGCTAGGGCTCAGACCGGAGCATAAAGGGCTGATGGTAGCTACTAGTACGCGATAACATCATTCGCTGCTTCAGCACTTTCTTACAGAACTTACGTATTTATGTAAACGAAAGACTGCGCAGGCGAGCTTGATAAAAAAAAAAAAGAAACTTAACGCCTTAGCCTAATCCACGCGAGTTTATTTCTAACGAGTGCATATTGTTCAACATTTACTAATAATTTAAGACGATTTTTAAATGTGGTCTTAATGGACAGTTACTTTTTAGACTTTTAATAAATTCTCCATCTGGTTATGGGGGAGGTAAATTTCAGTTTTCAGAATGGCTTTGCGTGTGAGAAAGTCAATGATTTTTGTCTATATGGTGCGTGGGTTGATGATTGATTGAAGGTTTATTAAAATTTGGGACATAAGTATTTACTGATAATTTATACTGATTATTCATTTTTTCCTTTTGCATCTTTGTTGTATAATTTAGTTTATATAATAATGTACCTGAAGAGAACTTGTGCGAGAGCCGAAACGTTGTATGACCTCAAATTGTTCTTTATTATCATCCTGAACATCTGGGATAGATTATTGCTTGTCAGGATCTTCATTTTTAATAGAATTCACGGAGCAAGTAGAATAGGAGCACTATGTCACTTGATAAAAAAAGTTGGATAACAAATATATCAATGTGAATTTCTCTAAGGAATGAATTCAAAATCTGTGGTAAAAAGTTGTTCTTTAAAGTTATCCCCTTGAGGAATTGTAGCTTGAATATAAAATCAAAATATTTTCGGGCCGTTAAGGAACTAATAACGATAAATAACGACTTATATGCTTGTCGCATTTAGATCCATTAGTTTTGTTAATTTATTTCAAATTAACATAATTATTACTTAATATACCTCGGTTTGCCAAGCTGCGTATTACGCTGTAATTTAAAATTGATTCTTTTTGTAACAACGTAGCACAACGCATGAAAGAATTGAAGTATATAATTTCAAAAGATCTACTAAACCTATTTCTTTTTTTTTTTTTTAAGCATAATTACTAGCTTCTGCAGTATATGCATATACATGCATAGTGCGAAGACTTGTTTTGCATACAAACTGAAGCGACGTTTAATATCGATTTCATCTAACACGAAACCGAATACGAATAATTTAGAGAAGTTCATTATTCGGTGCCGTTAAAGCCAAGGTTTATTTTGCACAAAATGCGGCGCTTCGGCTGTCATGAGAAAATTTCAAATGCATGAATAATATTATAAAACAGACTACAATTTCTACGATAATTACCCTAACTTAAAAAGGGTTCATGAATAATCTAATTCGCGGAAAACATCTGCAGCTCGATAACAATTCCGCGTGAGAGTCAAGAGGTCGCATTTTGCTGAAAATCAGGTTTAGCTCTAGCAGAACCGAATAACAAGCTTCTCGAAATTATCAAGACCTGAAGAGCGATTAACTGTCCCACTTCGGAATACGAATAGATCGTTCTGCAATTTGAAGCCATTTTGTAATAGAAACTTTTTGGTCAGAATACGAATAAGTACGCGTGGAAATGCAACTGGAGCATGTCATGTCGGAGCCACGCATTACAATAGACGCGATATTTCAGAGTCATACTGCGCATTAACCATAAATCTACAGCCACCGGTCTAATAACCCTTTTAAAACTTTTTGGCAAAATTCCTTACATACAACGTTATTACATCGCCATTGGACTTTACGACTTTTATTATAATTTGTATCCAATGTGTTCCCGAATATTATTTCTTTCTTATCCATCTTTTTTACTGAAAAATATATGCAACTTGATGGACCTACCACGTCTCATTATTTAACCCGCGCAATAAATTGGCTAGTAACATTATTTTTGCTATTGTATTTTTTTTTGCTTCGTATTGCATTGCATTAGATTTGTTGATACTTATTGAATATTAGATTTCATTATTACTTTGACCATTCCAAGTTATAGCGTTACTTTGTGAGTTATGAATTCTTACTTCATTATTGTGTTAATTATTCTTATCCCAAGAAAGTCGATAAGTTCAAGATATTCCAAATTATCTCTTACTTTTCTGCATTCTTTGAATCGAATAAACAAACTACTTAGAATCGTTATTCGGACAAAATCGTTTTATTCGCGGAACAAACTGTGCTAAACGAAGTGCTTTTACATACATCGTAGTATGTATTACTTTTTGAAGACGGGTTATTTGGCCCGATGTGGGAGAAATAAGTAAAAATAGGTATACGTACGTGAAATATCGGTAGGTTTAGTGTTAAGAACGTTCGCCAAGATGACGATTCACCGCCCACGCGTGGCTCGTTGCCGGCGGCCGAAATTTATTCGGCGCCATTAGAGAATGAGTCTCATACTACCGTGGAGAATTTCACTGTATTAACGTCCTGAAGTATGCACCGCCCTTTGAGAACTGTCAGGCGCGGTGTATTTAACACTGGAACTACCAAAGCCGACAAAATGACGAACCATTAAATTTTCCAGAGAATTCTCCAAATTTCTGAAAGCGTACTTTTGGAAAATTCCCATCGTCTTATTATGATCGTGAATAATTAACATTATTTACTTACTTTGTCTCTTCAGCTATTTTTTAGAATAAATATTTATGATATATCCAAAAACGTCGATATAATAGCCAGTTGTTCTGATTTCTTTCATTTTATTACAATATGTAAACAATTAAAGAAATCTATTTACTTTGCCTGTTCGGATCAATTTTTTAAGATGAAGATTTACAGTATACCTATATACGTCGATATAGTAGTCGATAGTTCCAATTTCCCTCATTTCATTGCCGTATGTGAATAATACAAATATTTCTATTACAATTTGTAATAAAAAATAATTTACCTATTCGTATTGCTGTTTAAAAATATATATTGTTGGTGCATTACGATATGTCGATATGAATCGTCACTACTTCTAATTTCCCTCATTCCATTGCGACACACTAATAATTGAATACATCTATTTATTTTGCCTATAATTGCGCATGATTTTTGAAAATAAATGTTCACGGCACATTTTCTCGGTACGTCGATACAACTCGCCGGAACTTCTAGTATAACCGCCTTTCGATTACAACGTTACACTCGAAAGGGCGAGTGGTGTAGAAAGGAGGGTAAGAACTCATCGAATCGCATCCCCCTCCCTCGTTTATCGCAGTGCCACTTGATTTTTACCCCGTCAAAGAAGCAAGGGCACCACTCCCCCTTATTGTGTTCGGGTTTAAATTAATCGTACGAGTCACCTACAGGGCCTCTTGTAATTAACACCCTTGCTCGGAAAGGCTCAAAGGGGAACGGGCTCCGAGGTTAATTCTTGCTCTTTCTTTTTGATTCGCAGCCTCGTTAACGAGCAAAAAGTAGCGCCCTCGACGAGGGCCTTGATTCCAAAATCAGCACCGAGCGCCTTTTTCCTCGCCGCCTTCCCATCGCTTCCTAACACCCCACTTTTACTGGTGCCCGCCCTAATTATCCAACTTGACCCGAAATACCAGGGCGCGATGTATCCTGGGATGGAACTTCATTAGGATTCGTTAACACATATCGAAGCTGCTGAGCGCGGGTCTTGCGGGAGGGAATTTATTTCCCCGCGCAACTTTCGATTTCCAATAAAAGAAGAGCGTACGTTGTTTAGGAGGCTGAAGAGACTGCTGAGCTTAAACCTCCTTTTTGTGTTTGATACACTTGACGTTCTAGGGTTTCTTAAATGTAAATACGATTTTTCGTGTTGTTAGGAAGGTAGAAAAAGTATTTTTCGTATTGTTATAAAGGTAGAATGATATCAAGAAAGAAAGTTCATTAATACTGCTGAGCATGCTCGAATGTTATTGAATATAACTTGGGGTTGTATGGTTTGTAATGGAGCAGGCAACAAGAATTACGAGAAGATCCTTTATCTTATGTTTTCTCCTTCATTAAGAAGACCTTTTGAAAGATACAAAGGTTAAAACAGAGAGAACGAAAGATATACAATATTAATAATGGGAAAATAATTATAATACAATGTAACGAACTAAAAATAACTTACGTATGATATGTGAATGGAAGAGAAGCCATAATGTCGTATGCTGCACGACTTCAGTAGTGGATTTATAATCCACAGCTAAATAGAAAATATTGTGCGTTTTCTTTACATTAAACGTTACAAAAACGAATGTGTGCGTACCATTTAGTGGTCAACGGTGATTAACAAAAAAGGCACGCAGTGCTTTATACTTTCTAAAGAATGAAAATGAGGAGGAAGCGTGGTGCCTAGTTGTGACATGAGAAAGAGTTTAGGAAGCTCAGGGATGTTGTAAATTGTTAACAACAAGAATGTTCGTACCGCATAAATAAACAAAAAATCATAATCCGAATACGTTGGCATATCATGACGACCTATGATGATATAATCTATTTACAGGAACTATATACATCGAGGAAAATACAAACTAAAATATCATTTTCCTGTAACACCGAATCATGTTGAAAAAGAGAAGGAAAGACAAAACCAATTTCGTCCAATTTCGTCCAATTTCATCCTCACATGTAGGCTAACCTATATAAAGAGGAGGCACGTGAGAATATAGAACTGAGAGTGAATTATTAAATATCTCTAAAATAAGTTGTACGAAAAGTTTATACCTCCCTTAGCAAGACTCTTAACATGTTTGTATTAATAATGAGTAGAACATGAAGCTGATTGCAGTTGACGAGGCAAATATTGATTAAAAAGACCAACAAAGGAACACAAGTGGAACCAGCCATGAGGCTGATTCAATCACAACCGTGATGATGCGAGGACCGTTTCGAGCAATTAGAATCTGGAATGTAACGAAACCTTTATGAATTTGATAACGTGTCCTTATACAACTCGATTTATCCTTTGCCATCTTTTTTCTATATTTACATACTCTACGCTCTTCCATACGTCGCTCGCATATTCAGCAATAATTTCGAGCACGGCCCCGATTGAGTCCTTCCTCCGTCTCCTTCATTTTTGTTCAGAAACGTACATAAGCGGGGAAATACTTCGGAGAAGAAAATTCGATCTCGTGCGCGGCATCTGCCTCTCAATTGAAAAGGTACGTATCAAATTTACGACGTAAGCGGTACGTAAAGCAAGGTTGGAATATCAATAGTTCCGAGAGACGCGCGGAACTTTGGCCGGCGTTTCATCAAATCTGCAACCTCCGGGGAGTCGTTGGCTTTCGATATGTACACACACGACGCAACACGCATCCGCCACACCTTGTCTCGAATCGACCTTCGACATTTTCCACGGGGGAATACCGCGTCGATACTTTCCGAAAAAATATAAAGAAGACGTGATACGTATACCGTATCTGGTATCGCCATTCCCGTGTGTAACCACGGCTACGTTTTTAGTCGTTTTATTCGATATAGTATACGGTTATAATTGTGTGCAAGTAGGATGTATCGAGAATGATGATATCACATTTTGGATATTAGATTGATCGATAAGTTCGTGAAAAGGAAAGAAAATCAAAGAACGAATTTATAGTTGCAAAAGTGACTTTAACGGATAAAAGACGCACCAACTGTTGCCGGCAAAGTCGTATTCGAATGTGTTTCCGTTGCATGCGACACCCACTGTGCACACAGCTTTTTGAAACCCAAAACTCTATTTGCAATATTGCAAAAAAATATTGAAATTCTGGTCGAGTTTCTTATGCAACATGAAATATAAAAATGATAGTTTTTTTGTGTTAGTTTTTTAGTTCCACCGTTGATGAATAGATGGCACTCTGCAATTTTTTATTTTTTTTTAATTCATCTTCGACACCGACTGCTTGGTCTAGGATCTACTGTTTAAGGTGCGTTCCAAACTACAGGAGTAATAGTGTACATATTACTGTACAAAAATGTACAAAATGTACATGTGTACAAAAATCAGAGATCTCCCTCGTATGAGAGTTCGAACTTCTATCCACAACACCACCGTAGCTCCTGCGCGACCTTATTAAACAATCTAGTACTTTGCATACAGGTACATAGACTGATTGTCATAAATATTCCGACACTAGAGTACGTCTAAATTCTTAACTCAATTTCAGTAGTTTACAATGCAGCCGCCTTGGTCATTCTTCTCAATAACAAGTTAATCCTCTATGCTGATGAAGAAGTGTGCTTTATTTGACAAATTCATGTACGTTGTTTAGAAGAATTGCTAAACGAAATAATGCCACACTTTCAGCCCATAAAAATATTCGAAAACTACTGTTTAACCCTTAAATGCCCTAAGTTTCAAATTCGACTTTTAAACTTTCGACTTTTAATTCGGACTTTTAAATCGAATCCTACACTTGCAATTGGTTTGTTTTTAATATTTGGCTGTACGTACGTTACCTTTGCATAATGTTCTTTGGAACAAAAGTTAAAAAAATAAACGTCAGCTGTCAAAATTGTTCAAATAGTATGACATTTTGTTTTCTCCCGTATTGATATATTTGTGGAAAAAGTTTAGCGGAATAAATCTTTGACGCATTTTACTTTCCGAGTAATAAAAATACTTTTGAGGTAGATGAGTATCTTATTGTTACTATAATATAATTCATTTTAGCAAGGGCTTGTTTTGCTCTCGAAAAAAGCCTAAAATATCAATATTGATATCTGCTATTTTTCGAAATAAATGTATAAAATATGTATTGTAATTTTTTTTATACTTTTTCCCTTTAACCGGCTACTGTACTAAATAAATTGATATTTTTTAAAATTGAATTTGGAAAATCCGGCTTCTAAGGGTTAAGTGCCAGCGGCTCGCTATAATTGAATGTTAATTGAATGTTAATCATTCTTTAGATTCATTACATTTGTCTCGACTTGACCTTGGTTTTTTGGAGCTTCTCGTTCGGCACGCCATAGGGAGTGGGAGTGTTTTTGCGTACAGAAACCTTGAAGCTACGGCGTTGCGCCACCTCTAGTAAAATCGGATTGACGGGTTTGCTTCCTGCGCGAAGCACGATAATACGAGTAAGGCGACTGGCGCCTTTTGTTGTACATAATTATACGGAGCACCGGCGTTGGGCCCCCTCCGAATAACTCTGTGTGCAGTTTTGTGCGTTTTATCGTTATCGTGTTGTACCTTTTCCCTGTAAATAAACCTGTTTTTCGTTCTGTTAA
Source organism: Ampulex compressa (assembly GCA_038496175.1). Lineage (NCBI taxonomy): Eukaryota > Metazoa > Arthropoda > Insecta > Hymenoptera > Ampulicidae > Ampulex > Ampulex compressa. Next base: position 14,195 of record JBCFXI010002768.1, read on the forward strand.
TAACGCGAGCTTCGTTCGTTGTCAGAACCGCGACTCCCATATCGCTACGATTTGTTAATACCTGCGACCCTGCGATTCGGGCTTACAAGCGAAAGTTAAATCGTCCCCAATAACGAACAACTACGGATCAATGGATTTTCACGACTAGATTTATAAACGTGTATTTTCTTTTAATATTTCGTAGCGCAATCGTCTCTTTTTAAAACACGTTTTAATCTATTAAACGTACGGTGTACGATCTTTTTGCGTTATTATACAACACTCTCATTGATTTTCAGAATTTTGTTTTAATAATTTTCATGAATAAATCCTTTCTTTTCTTTTACGAATGTTTCTGTGTAATTCGTCGGATAAATTTTTAATGGCTTTAAGATCGAAGAACTATGATGAACAATGGAGAACTTTCAGCCGTTTGCATAACAAGAATTCCTGCATAATGCGTACCTTATGCTCCAGAACATTGTCTTGGTGAAATACACATATTTTATTTTTACGTCAAATTTTTGTCAGGATACCGTATGTGCGACGCTCATCCATGCTTGGACTACGATATTGGAACTTCCTGCAGCAAAATCAGATAACGCGCACCGTATCGTAAATCATACAATTTACGATACGGTTTATTTTACATACTGTGACTGCAATCTCGCTCATTTTAAAACAATAACTCGAAGCAGCGCGATATAAATCTTGGACCGCCCACGTCACTTTCGTGTTATATCGTTTCCTAATCTATACTCCCGTGTAAAGCAGATTTTAATTCACGCTTTCCACCTATTCCCCACTTGCTCGTTCAAGCGATTGGATTTACTTTGTCAAACAATCAAAGATCAATAACGCAGTAATACTAACATTTCGGCCCAATCTGAATCAAGGTATTCACTTAATCTACGATTATTCCAAATATAAATACATTATCATTGAAACACGCTACCGATGCCATTATTTATCCTACAACTTTAAACCAATTGCAGATTAAATAAATACCTTCGTAAGGGCTCGCATTCGAACCAAAACATTAGTACCACCGCATAATTAGTGCCTAATCGCTCACGAAATCAAAAAACAAATACCCTGATGGATGACAACTGTTAATCCTGAAGCAAATTTCGTTTATTTGCCCATACGTGGAACAAACGGTCGTTGATCTCGCTTCGTGCATCACGCTCGTTCACCGGCGAGTGTTCCTACGCCACACGTACGCACGGTACGTGGGCTGCTTGGCGGCGACACGTGTGCGTATTAGGATCCCCCCTCGTCCCTTTCCTCGGGGCTCGAGAACTTCCAACGGCGGATAAATTCGCCTTTCCGTCGCAGGATGCAATACATATCGCTCGCACTCCTACGCTCGATCTATTAGGCAATCCATTCACCTCGGAGGATCGAGCCTGAAATAGGACTTCACCTTCGCGGCCCCCCTCTTCGGCAGCGAAATGAGTTTCGCCCACGCAGAAATCGCTATTTGATCCCCGAGGTTGACTCGGCCTATCAGCCGGTCGCGCCTTTTCATCCTGATTGCTAAAGGCCACGAGCGCGAAACTACCCTCAAAAGATCTCGTTAAGTTGCCGCTGGCTAAGCGACACGCTTCCTCGCGGATGATTGAATATTTGCGCTCCTCCATTTGCCGGTGTGCTTCCATTATCTGCCGCGCGCTTGTTTATTTACTTGGCCATTTGATTGGCTTCGAGCCGGACAACGGGCTTTCTTGGAGCGGGTCAAGGGTACTTAGGCTGGGTGATTTTGATTATGGCAGCTAGGCCCATGCGCTCGCTTACTCTGTTCTTTATTGACTTGAGATATTCTTTCTCTCGTATATGTTTATTTACTATATGTTTTTATGTTTATTTTTTGTATGTATATGTTTTTGAATTTTTTTTTTTGATGCATTGAGCTACACGCTGACTTATATTTTGATGCATTTACTTGTATATTATTATTAGGAATACGGGGTAGTTTTCGGCCATATTTAGATATACCGTATATATGTTTAATCAAAAAAGATAAAGGGGAAATGTTACTGGATCAATATAAGGATCTTCTTGCTGCGATGAGATCATGAAAAATCTCAGAAAACGCACCGAGCAATGCGTGTAATTTCATAAAGAAATAACCGACAAGCCGGTGCTTGGGTAGTTTTAGTGTTAATGAGTAAAACCAAGCTTTTTACATGGTACCGTTTTACATATTTGCGCTCTATATATCATAATTTCCATCCGTAACTTATGAACTCGCATAATTCATATAAATTGCAACATAATTAACAACACGCGTACTCCGCAGACCTCCGAAATCATCCGCCATGGTAATAAATTTCAATGAGGAAATAAGGAATTTATTTCAAGGGTGGTATAAACCGGTACGAAAACTTTTAGTTAAAGAAACACGTCAACAATTTTCTGCTAAACTAAACAAACTTACCACTCATGTTTCTCCGAACTGAACAGCAAGGACAAAAATCGTATTTGGTTCGTAATTCTTAATTCATTTGCATCATTAGCGTATATCTACGCTAAAATTTCCTGGTCACTATCACCAAAGCTGTATACATACGCTCAACTTTGTTGGTCACTATCATTATCGTTTAGCTAAAAAATGGAAATAGAGGGTGTTATTGGAGATTGAAATTAGATATTCTACTTATAGTGAAGATCTATCACTACCATCAAGATTTTCTGAATAACATTTTCCAACGGTTATTCAACGTCATTAGGAAAAGCTCAGACCCGTTGCCTCGTTTTTTAGCTCAAAACGAAAGAAGAGCAACAACTGATCGATGTGAAAATTATGAAGTGGCTTTATATTGGGTTGTTCGGAAAGTAATTTCGTTTCTTCCCGTCAGAGGACTTAATTACGTTTTTTCGAAACCAACTTCACACTTAAGCCGCATAACCATTATATGTCTTGAGAGCTGATATTGCAAGGCTTGTGTGTGAAAAAGTTCTATTA
>JBCFXI010002769.1:0-17134 GCA_038496175.1 Ampulex compressa
GGAGGGATGAGTGGGTTTAGTTTAGTTGCGTGCGTAGAATGGTGGGTGGGTGGGGGGTCTCTGGTCGCGGCAACCTCCACGTGGTGAGACCCGGGCAATCGGTATTCCTCGCGATCGAAGTATGCTCTCGAGATCGCGAGGAATAGCGAGCTAATAGCTGCGAAACTTTGTAAAATTTACTTTATAGTATTAATACTTTAAATAACTTTAAGTATTAATTGTACTTATAATATGTAAATTTGCTTGTAATAATATTAAGTACGAACATTGTATATAGAGTTGATGATTACCGAACAATAAATTCAGAGTTTCTATCAAAACACAGTTGTATGTCTTTAATCCTGGATATCCAAAAACAATCCGACTTCACCTTTCCCCGCGTTGAATAACCTTGGAAAGAAGTCTCCGCACTTTAAAAATCACTCCCGATATTTAAGCACGAGTGATTTGTACGAACTTCTACTAAATATACCGATATGCATATGTGATTATGTTTCTTCTCGCTGGTCGATCAAATCTAACGATCGTGAATTAATTCGCGAGAGATGGCAAAATGTATTCACCGTGCATCGCGAGCGTGAAAAAAATGAGGATTCGCGAAGGTATCGCGAATAAAATTCGCCAGTGTTGAAGGTTGATAGTATACGTCGCGGCGTATAAAATTTAAGGGAAACGCGATTAAACCGCGGATACGATCGATCGGCGCAAAAGTCCGTCGATTCGCGAGTTTGTCAGGCGGACTTTTTGATTGGCCCCAAAATCCAATCGCGCCGCTGCGATGGCCCGTCCGCCAATAATCGTCGAACCGGACGGACGAGCGAAGCGACGCCGGTAAATCACGCGCCCAGCTTTATTATCGTAACTGTAAACCGTAAAGAGGGGGTTAAATGAGCCGCACAAAAGAAACGGTGCCAGCGCGACACTGGATATGGGAGCGGTTAAACGCTTATCAAGGAATCGTGGAGGAGCACGGCCGGTGGTTATTCCTCAAGCGTGTTGGCTCAAAATCACTATAATCACCGAGCAAGTCGAGCTCCTAGCAAGGAGCGGCTCTAATGACTTAATCGGAAATAACATCTCTTTTCCAACGGTACCCGCTCCAATCTGTAACGATCCGCGATTTATCATCCAAACTGTCCGGATCTTCGCGACAAATGGCATTTCGTGGCGCGCTAACGCGGATCCGTTTTAAAACCCTGGAATTGCTGTCGCGCGTAAATATCGCGTTTCTCTTCAGCGCGATCTATTCAGACAGAATCATGACCCTTTGATGCTGCGATTTAGAAGATTACGACTCCTATAGTATTTTCTCGCCAATTTTGCAGCTTTGATAACGAATATTATACGCGCATAATTCCAGGCTGAAACATCCGACAACTGTGATATCGAACATTTTGTACGTATAATTAATGGACCGTTTATTTTGAAAGTGGTGTAAGTCCATTTTCTCTTGTTTCGAGAAAATTAAAGGTTAGCATATTTGTCGATTAAAAAATATGGGTTAACATTATCGGGTGTGGCAATGTTTCTACTGATTTATCAATACGTAATTCGATTATATAAATTTGTTTTAGGCGAATTGAGCTAAAATAATGTATATTTACGGACTACAAATAGACTTACACCACTTTCATAATCGATGCCTACGCAATCTCTTTAATCGGCCAATATTAAATCGAACACAGCGTCGGTACTTTTCAAGGTATTAAATACTAATTAGTGATAAACAAAAAGTGTACAAATTTAAATTAAGCATAAATCACGTTATTTCTCGTTTTTTTTTTTAAATGGACTTACACAACTTTCAAAATAAACGGTCCAATTTTAATTAAGAAGCATTCGACGTGCAGAGCTATGATGGTAGAGTGGCTTGTATAGATGATAAAAAAGGCAACGCCCAAGATTTCGCGATCCAAGCGCGACGCAGTGCCGCTCCATGTCTCCCCGCGTCTTTAGCATTCAAGCTCGTTTCTCCTTTTTCCCACGATTGTTCGAGACAGCGTCGTCGCGCTGACATCACTGCCAGTGGCGTTTTCAAGGATCCGCGCGTTCCGCAGGATTCGAATGACCAATCACCGGGAGCGCCACGATGGCGTGTTCGATCGGATCTTTACGATCGGCGACGCATATCGCGGAGGAACGTGCTTCAATGCGAAGAAACGGCTGCTCGCTCCTCGCATGCCGATCCGTGGAAACGCTTCCACACTTCAGCGCTCTCTCGGGAGGTCGATCACGTTCGTCGAGCGTGCCTTATCGTTGCGCCGAACGATAGGTGTAAACGAGGAACGATAATAAGAGCGGTGCACAGGTAAGACGCAACGAGCGTCGCTGAACGCATCCTCCCACCATTCGAGAATTCGTACGAACATTGGGAAGGAACATTGGAAGGAAGCTGCGCGTCGCTCTGTTCGCCTCTTTACAGGAGTTTATGATGAAGAGCGTGAATGAAATATGATTACGTAATTTAACACTATTTCTATCAGGACCAGTCAGTGATTTCTTTGAAAAATCGTAGAACTTTGAGGCGCGGTCACTGCTGAGATTTTTCATGATTTTCTTACAGCGTACGGATCGATGAATTGATCTATCGATGTTTATCCTTCGTCCCCTTTTTCTTTAAGGATGTATTTAGTAATGCTTAAATGTATCTGGAACATGGATGGTAGGAATAGTGTTAAGAGTGTCTTGAATATCAGGTCATCCATCATCGCACACTTTAGTTCTTTTACTTTTTTTTAATATACAAAAGGGGGTGGAAAGCGGGTATAGGGCGGTATAAAAATAAAGAAGCGTTGAATGGGATATAAATATGAACGTCTCTAATGGACGACCACGATCGTGGTCTCGAATTTTTTTTGGATAGACACCAGTATCGTGCTTCATTATTACTGGTCTCAGTTTCGAAATACGTTTGTGATCGATGGAAATGAGAAACACGGCGTAACTAATCCGGAGCTGCCAGGCAAAGAGAGGAGAGGAATAGAGGAAGAGAGAGAGAGAGGGAGACAAGGGTGTAATTACTGAGAAACTCGTAAATTTCTGTCAAGCGCGATTGTATTTACGCTCCAGGTAAAAAGGCGGCTGTGCCGGTCGGCACCGTGAGATTTATCAACGAGCCTACCGAGTTCGCGTTGGGGAGCGCGTACAAATGTCTTACGATTGTGAAACGAACGCCGCGCCGCTTTACGCCGGATTCGCGTCGCTCTAGTTGCGGCCAAAGAGACTCGCTTTGACGGGACGTTGCGCGTAACGATCCGAGGCAGGTTGATTAGTGGAACCATATACATAATTCGTAAGTAAAACTGAGAACTCGATTACCAAGCGAGAATACTGGTATTATTTTTTCTTAACCTCATTTTTGTACAGTCCGATGTTTTAACAGAAATTGTATTATCAATAAGTTATGTTATAAACGGCTAATGGTCTCAGTAATCGATGCCGCTATAAACATAACATACATACATGTTATAAAATACGAATAATACGTTAACCCTTAATTATATATAGAAAAGAACTATATATATATAGAGGAAGACTATGCAATTGGCATTATCTTTGGAATAATATTCCAATATTAATAATATTATATATAACATTATAAAAATATTTTTAAAAAATGTTAATAAAAACTCGAAAGAAGAAATAACTTGGGACGAGGCACGTAATCCGAATATCATTCCAAAGATAATGTCAATTGTATAGCCTTTTCTGTCACGCAGCGAATCGACGAAAGTAAACCATTTTAAGAAAAACAGTGTTGGTCGTTTTCGAATAACTCGCGATCCTCGATTCGGCCTTGAGCTTACGCGCGAGTAATTGTTTCGTCCATCGGTTCGACTCCCAGATGATCACCAGGGGGGCATGCGTGCGCTACTTTGCGATGCGATCACTCGACTTGACCGAATTAATTCGAGGAGGCAGATTAGAAAGAAAGCGAGGGAAGGATAGGTGCGGTCAAAAGGCATAACGAGACTCGCGATTTAGTTTCGAGTTTACGCCCATCTAACCCAGTTACTTCATCCTATCGGGGGATTCAAAGATAACTACGGTCATCCACGGACCGTCTAATTTCCTAGCTGGCTAATATATATAATTCCTATGGCGCCTAATTAATCCACTAGGCTAGGTAAATTTATAGGTACACGAAGCAAGTTCTACACCGGCATTACTGTCGGCTGAAACGAGATCGGAGAATAAATAGAATCGAATAAAAACAAGGACAGTCGTTAAAATCTCCTTTTTCATAACGATTGAAATTTTTTAACGACTGAAACCTAATCGAGGAATAAATAAAATCGGGTAAAAACAACGACAGTCCATAAAACCTCCTTTGTCGTAACGATCCAACCGATTTACTCGATTTACGACAAAATCCTTTCCAAATTAGTTTTGGACGAATAAATTATGATACATAAAAAATTCGTCGTTGTGCAACGATCATGAAGAAAGCTTCGAGACGAAGCTCCGAAGGTTAAGATCGTCGAGTACGAGCCACGGTTATGATAACGAGTCTGGATGCTTCAACGAGGACAAAATTAGACGCGAGGGGTGGAGGGAGAGGGGCGACGTCTTCAGGATCGTCGGGAGCGCGCGAGGCAGACTTATAATACGGTACGATCGTGTGACGCAAGTGCACCCAGTATCATCTGCCTCGTCTGCATGGGCCAACCGGATATGGAACAGACCCCCAGGGGTTAAGAGACATTAATGGGCTAACAGCCACGCTAATGATTCATTAGCCCATGCGAGCTCTCTAATCGTTAACGATCCACTGCAATTCACGTGGATGGCGAAGGCACACAATGTCAATAGCATCCGACCCCGGAAAGCTCAATGAACTCGCAGGCTTAATTGCTTAATCCCTCGTTTCACGATAATCCTCAAAAAGCGGAACTCGAACGAAAGAAAAATCGAGCCGCGTGCCGATTCTAGATTCGTCTCTCGGCCTCTTTCGCTCTCGAATCGGTCGCTATGTCCGATTATAATCAGGAAGAAGCGGGTAAAATAGTTCGCAAAAGTGCCGAGGTCGAATATCAAAAGTTTCAGGATTTCTACGCTATTTTCCTCCGTAACACAAAGCCCAGCTTATTACCATCCGTGGCCGGAGTAACCCTCCGCTGCGGCTCGATAGAATTCTTTAATCCACGGCTAACAGCGCCCTCCCGACCAAACTTAGCCTCGAGTACTCGCGACGCTTTGAGTTTCTCTCGAATCAAAAGTTATTCTTTGCGCCCGTAGCTGGTTCTCCTTCCCAACACGGAAACTCGCGCTAATTGGCACAATGAAGCGGACCCACTGGTAGCTCCTGAAGCAGCGAGTATTAAGGAAATAAAAGCGCGCTCATAACCTTATATGCACTAAAATCCCCATTATAACGAGAGGCCGTTTCTTCGTGGGGCATTGTTTCGTTAGGCGGCGACTCCTTGCGAGCCGAGGAACAAAGTCGACCTGCCTGGTAGGTGCGTTAAGGCATATCCTCGAGCCGGCAAAGGGTTGAGGAAACGAAAGCGTGGGTACGGCCTGCCGGCAGTTCCGGGAGCGATGGCTTCGAAGCCGCGGCCAGGAGCCACTCGGAATGCGAGATACGAGGATTCCACCGCAAATGTGTTTTTCGACGGACGTGCCGGCGCCGCCGTTCCTTTTAGGCAAAGTGTCAGATGTCAAGACCCTGAAACCTCCTTTGGCCCGGGAGGATCGCCGCGGAATACGAGTTCGAAGAAGGTCGGAACAGCGATTTGTGGGTCGCGCGGTGGCGGCAAGAAAAATGTAGGTACGACGTACTCTTTCTTTTTTTTTTTTTCTACGCGCATCGCGAAGTTGCTTCGAGGAATCGTCGTTCAGTGATTCGTGAACAAAATGACGTATACTCACGATCATTCGTTTCGCGCGTAAAGTACGCTCTTCGAGAGATTGTATCGATATATTAATATATGGGGTGTCTTAAAATACAGGCGAGAAGGAATTTTGATGGAAAACACAGGTTTATAAATGAAATTTGTGTTAAGTGTACATTTTTTATTGCGTCGTGAAGCGTAAAGAATAAGGTTATGTATGAAATAGTATATCCTATAAATGGCCTCCGCAGCTTTCGTGGCGCATGCGCACTCCTTGAAATTTTCAAATCTCGCGTGAATTTCGAGATACTCCTTTATCCATACGAACCAAGGTTTATGCGTTACGAGGACTCAAACTATGGACGGTTTTGTTTCTTTCTTTCCTTTTTGCATCAAAGACCAGACGTAGCTGAAGATCGTGCGGAATCAAGAGTAATTACCGGCTACGAAGGCTTTTGCGATAGAAATCGTAGTCTCAGCCCGTCCATTCGTTTCCACGGCTTGGCGAGCCGACGTAATTTCGCTTCTATTATCCTCATTCGGAAATTTCCTACGCTTATTGTCGAGCTTACGAGCCTTGGTCGCGCGAGGCACGTTTTTGAACGACGGAGAGAGAGAGAGAGAGAGAGAGAGAGAGAGAGAGAGAGTTAAGCGAGCGATGTAATAATTCTCGTTCGGATTTTTCATACCGGCCGCATTTTCCACGACAAAAGTCACTTTGAGCGATGCGAATAAGGGGGCGAGTATTTGCCTTTGCAGTTCCCACTCGCACGCCAACTCAATTAGCCGGGAAATTTATGGAGTGCAATGCGACATGACGGAAAAACGTTCTGCGCGGAAATGTCCCGCCGTCCTTCGTCCTGCTTTTAACGCAATTCTGCTCTGCCTCGCGAATATTGCACTCTCAAAACAGCCTCGATCGCTATGGTCGACTTATCGAAGAGAAGCGATCGAAAGACGAGGGTATTTTTAGAGTATTTCGTTTCCTTTAGGACAATATTTATATTGTTATGCTTATAATTTATATCAGGCTGTTTTAGAGTATTTTAGAATATTTTTATTAGCCACTTTAGCGGCCGACGAAAGTTCAAGGATTACTCACGGAAGGAATACGCTTCGTTGTTGGATATATCTCGGGGCGCACATCGCGTAGCTTTCGCGCAATTTAATCCGACCCGGCTTAATTAATCCAAGAAGATCCTACAGCACTACCTGCAGCAGTTAATCGTTGGATACACGTATATATTTCAAGAGCGAGAACACTGGGAAGATGAGAGGGGCTATCATAAAAGAGACGACGACGAGGATCTCCCAAAGGGGTAACTCGATTTACAGCCTAAACCCGATTCAGTCTCGCTGTCGTATTGGATCGAACACGATCGAACGACGTCTTACTTTCCAGCCCCCCAAATCTCGCAGCGCAATTCGCATTGTGCGAGCAATTTAACTCGAGGCGATCCAATTAATTCAGGGCCGTGCAACGAGCCTTCCCTCCAAATCTCCGCTTGCCGAAACTCCCAGAAAAGGAGCCATTCTTCAAAGTCGGATGGAGGAGGCTCGAAAATTTAAGAAAAAACCCGAGTTTCGTGGGTATTTCCGCTAGAAAGGGAAGGAGGCTGGGGGGATAATGTAATAAGAAAAATTCGCCAAGAGCCACGCATTGTTCCCGGGGACGGAGTTCCATCGACGTTAAATCTCGTCGGCCCCCTTCCTCGGGAAATTATATTCCGCTCGGTCCTCCGAGAAACAACGCGCGGTGCTCCCGAGCGTTCATAATCCACGGAAGATTTACCCCACTTTGTGCATAAATATGTATACTCGAATAACCTTCCGGCACGCTTCATAAGCCTGCGCCAAGTGAATAAATAATTCTCGCTCGTACAAGACTCCCCTTGCACGTCGAACTTAATATTATATTATATTTTTAACGAGCCAATTTTTGAGCGATAATGTGTAAGACGTCGTGCACGAAGAAAGACTATAATCGACATTGGTTCTTGGTCATTTTAATCCTCGAGCTTCTAATTTAAAAGATATATTTCTAGTGATTTTCTACAAAAGAATTATTTCAGGCTAAACGACTTTTTTTTTCGAACTTTCTTCGATTTTTTCGAATAAAACGACACTAAGGTGGCTCTCCACCGAGTCATTTTTACAAACTTATCTTCCTCGATTTTTAAGTAGTATTGAATAGATGATTCGAAACCTCACCAAGGCTCGTTTACCTCGATCAACTTCTTCGCCTTATCACGATCCTTTATCTTATCCTAATGGAGTAATTTCGAGTATTAGTCGAAGCAAGTTACTCGCACCATTCAGGAGCTTGTCGCGCGGCAGGTGTAATCGACGCTGGATAAACAGGCGCATCGTTATTACGCGAAATTCGGAGCCTCGATATCCGGTTCCAGGGTCTCGCCGGCCATATTATCCCGGAATGTGGCCCTGGGTGCTTACGGTTTTGCAAAGCGTGCAGCCTCGAATCTCCTGACGATGAGAATACGCCGGCCCACCTCCCGAATTTCACCTGCCGCCAGATAAGAATGTGGAGCATCCAGATGAGCGGCAGTGGACTCGTTTCTTTGTACGATACTAACCGGCTCGGTACGATCGTCGACTATAGTCGATGGTGAAGGATTTGCATGAGCATCGATTGTAGTCGGTGGTGAAGCATTTTCGTAATCATCGAGGACGCGATTCCATGGCGAATTGTGGCGCGAGAAATATATATTTATATAAATATGTACCATTAAAAAAAACTTATCGGTACCTTATGATACATATTTATATAAATATATAAATATTTAGATATATATATATATATATATATAATATTTATGATATACTTTTATGATATATTACACAGACGTATAATTTCTGGGATATCCGCGGTTTAATCATTCGACGACCAGATTAGAGAAGAACGAATAAGAGCAGAACGAGGATAGATTCTGGTCCTGTCACCGCCAAAAAATTCGGTGCCCTTCGTAGGAATTTCAGAGGGAGTCTCTCGACAAGAGGCAGTGGGGAATGCCGCTTGAGTGCTGGAGAGCTTCGCAGAGGAGAGAGAAAGAGAGACAGAGAAGCTTAGGAGAAACGAAGGAAAGGGAGAAGGGAGAATATATTTCGAGGGAAAAAATTCTTGGCTCAAGGAGACTCGTAATTTAAAAATAAGGAGACGTAATATAAGAACGAGAAACTTGGACGCTATAAGAGGATAATGCGCATTAAGACGCTCCAGTTTAGCAGTACGAGGGCAACTGTCCTTGACCAAAAGATCTAATTAATCCATTCGTGCGTATAATTCAACCATCGAGCATCTTTCAGGGCCTGCTTTTAAAACTGCGGTTAAACACTTTGCGCTTTAACACTGAAAAAACAAAATCGCGGATAGTTCTCGCGGTGAAGAATCGTTACAAAGGGCGTCAGAGGCGGCCCCGCGAGAAGCGAGTTAAAGCGAAGAGAAAGTTAAGGGCGAGAGGCGCATAGAAATGTCCGTGCTTCGTAGAGAAGTCACGGTAGAGCCAGACAAATCCTGCCCCGGCCGCGAGATCAAAGCTAGGACGACGCACGGGTATTCTCGTGCTCCAAACTAACCCGCTTAACGAAAATTAAAAAGTGACGCGAGGCGAAAAATCGACTGTGCCGAACTCCTGCTTACGCCATTTTGAAATAACCCACGTCCCTCTTCTTTCACCGGCTTCATTCCCTTTCACGATAATAAAGAAGCGGCTTTTTCCGTCTCACATTAAAATCGGGTAAAGGAGGAATTAAGTGTAACATTTAAATCTTAAACGTGACTTTCGCCGAGGAAAAGCCAACGGGTCCGGTTAAGATGTAAATGGTCTTGGTCGTTCGTGTAACGAACCTTTCATGCACCATCTCTCGGACCTTTTCACCTCGCTTACGGAGGATACGACTCGGGCAACACGCGACTCAACGTATTACGCGCACAGGCTTTTCGCTCCAACTCCAGTTACCCCGGTGTCCCATTTTTTTCCACGCCTTTTCCCTTAATACGCCTCGATCCACGAGCTTATACTTTACAATCTTCCAATATCAATTTCGTTCTCATCCTCGATTTAATAATCTTTAATTATCTGAACCACCAGTGGTCAAGGTGATCGGTATTCCTCGCGAAAATGTCGTCTAAAATTCCAACTCCAGACATCCAGAGGGAGAATTATAAGTAAAATTTACTTATAAAAACAAATGTAAGTGAGTGATTATGATACAAGTATATGAATGTATAATATAAACCGCGCGAATGAGTTGCTCGTAAAGGGCGCCAATCATTCTTTCCGCTGCGAATTGAGTGGCCTTCGAAATCGTGCAAATCAAATCGCCCAAGCGCGAGGCCCGCATCCCCAGGGACGGCGGCGATTCGTTCGTCCGGTAGGCCGCGAAATTCGAAGAAAGGAGAACGAGAATTCTCTCCCTGCGAATTGCACGCCGATGAAATCGATATTCGTCGGCCTCCTCGCCGGCCACCGACGGCGGCTTCGTCTCGGAACCGGTTTAAATTCGCGCCGATTAATTTCACGTCCCCCGGGGTACTCGCTCCGGGCGGGGACGATTATTTCCCCGCAGCCGTGAACTCGCGCGAGCCTGCGAGCGCAGAGGAGAGAAGCGGAGGAGGCATCAAACTCGGGAGCGCGTACGTCAATGCCAAGCTGGATATTTGCGAGTAATATTCCGGATAATATCTCGTTCTCTATAATATTGTGCACTAATGGGAATGTTCTTTGACACTGGAGCTACCGAACCAAAATTAGTAGTCGGTCGAAATGACTGGTCGGTCGTTTCTATAAAAAATCGTAGTATTGTTTAAATCTATAATAAATCATAGTATATATATATATGTATGTATATGTTTCCTTTCACAAAAAAAACTCTTGCCCTAACGTTGAAAATAATTTCGCCTCTATTACAGTTCTGGGTATTGCTGGCGTGGAAATAAATTGGGACTGACGTTATATCAATATAAGTTTGCTCGTGTTGGGAAACTATTGCCCGAATGTTGGAAATAATTTTGCTTCCATTGCAATTGTGGGAATTGATGGCGTGGAAATAAGTTGGTATTGACGTTGTACATATAAGTTAGCTTGTGTTAAGAAACTATTGACCCAACGTTAGAAATAATTTCGCCGCCGAATCATTGCCGTAACGTTAGAAAGTTTGCCCCTATTAGAACTTTTGCCAGTAATTTTCCTGGCCGATACGCTAAAAGAATAACGCCGGAAAAACAGGTTGAAATTAACGAGCAACTTTTGCTCGCCTTTGTGAAAGTTCGAACTGCTACTGTGAACGGTGGATATAACCGTGGCATAGTCGAGTGAAGATAAGTTGAAATTAACGAATAACTTTGTACACTTATTAGAGTTTGAAATAATAATTTCAGTGGCTGATAATGGCACGGTGCAGTTTAGAAAGAACGTAGAGCTGAAGGTAACGAATAAGTTTGGCCGCTCCTGTGAAAGTTTAGACTGCCAAGGCGAATGGCCGTTGAAGGCGTGAATTAACCGAGTAAAAATAAGCTTGGAATAACAAATAAGTTGTTTGGCGCGAAAGAGAGTTTCTTCGCATCATAAACATCCTGGTCCAATTAATTTTACCATCGATGTATTCTCTGTATCGCAAGTATGTTACAGCAACTGTTACAAATGAAACGTAGTAATGCATAAATAGCTGGAAATGGAGAAAGAAATTTTGCGTCAAGAAACAAGTTTCTTGACACAACACAAACAGATATAGAAAATATATATATATATATTATAAGACCATGAATTTGATACATTAGAATCGACAGAAATTTTAAAAAGGTTAAAATTCATCGCTAAATATCCAATATTTCGACATCGCTTATATTTGCATTTACGTAGCTTAAGGAATTTGATGACTCAATTTTTTAACCCACAAATCTCCATATAGATTTACAAAAAACAACGAAGACGAAAAGAATTAATGTCACGATCCCCTTTGGAAATCGAAAGAAGGGACTGGAACGTGTTGCGAGGCGAATCTTAAGCTTTGTCAGAGCGCGGCATAAATCCAGGAGCGCGAAGATTGAAAATACGAAATAGGTTTCATTCTATTCGAGGTTTCGATACCGTGAAAAGTAGCTACGTAAATCTCCCCGCTGTTACTTCGCAGCGTGCCTTGTATTTTTACAGCGGCAAACGATACGAAGGATGAAGGTTTTACGACGTCCACGACGAGGCGACCCTGCGAATGCCAGTCGCGCATCGCACAGTGGTTCGAACCCGTGATATCGCGGCCGAAATACGAAAACATCCATCGATCTGTCCGAAAGGTAGTGTACTGCAATTTTCGAGCTTATATACAACAGATCTAAAGCCAGAATAGTGAAAAAACGATATGGTTAGTTGTTTCCAAAAAAAACATCGGAACCCATCGAATTCCGGTATTCGAGTTTCTTGAGGTCGTCCTTAAGGAATATAGAATGAAATTTAATTTCAGTATCGGTCTTTAATACTTTAAATATTCATAAGTCAGTAAATAGCAAGTAACAGGCACCGATATTTCACGGTATACGAAAAATTTCTGGTTATAAACCGAGAGGAAAGTCCATTTTGGACATCATCGAATATTCAACTAACTTAAACGCAAGCACTTGCATGGAGCAAACGAACATTCCTTCTTCCCGCACAGCTTGGATTATTATTATTTCAAAAAGCTTACTGTGCGTCGATGAAAGCCACGCAGATATATTATCAAAATCGCGATCGAGTTTTTCCAATACCAGTACCGGTTATGAAATACTTGATTAGAAGAAGCATCGTGGAGAGAAGCGATATTGATAGCTGAGAGTATCAGGAGATCGTCGTGGATCATAAAAAGGACATGGCCATGTCTATACACCTGTTTATTACCCTTCGACCATCGTGCTTCGATGCGGTATAAGGGAAATTTCATCGAAACGCATTCTGTATTGGAAATTTTGCCCAGGATTTTTGCACCGTGCGTTGTTTGCGTTCGACGAACGGCTGCGAGGCACGCGCGCGGAATTTTTAATATCCATCGAACGTTTCCGCACGCGGTTTGCGCCCAGCTGGGATCGGTAAATACAAAAATTGACTCCCGCTTCGTTACTTAACCCGAACGGACGTTTAATTGGCCCGACTGTCCTTTTCCTCCTTCGATGAATTGATCGCCGCGTTATTCAAGTACGAATCATAGCGAGGACGGGGATTGGACTGATTTTTTTCACTCAAACAGGACGAACATCGTAGAATCTTAATTCTAAAATATACAATCTGATTATTAATTTTAATTTTGATTGAAGTTTAAGTTTTAATTTCTTTTTTAAGTAGGTTTTAGACAATTTTAATTAAAGTTAGGCACTTTTCAATGTACAAGTGAGGTGCTAAAGCTATGTTTAAGGTTAAAGGGTAAGCTACTTTTACGATAATAGCGCATGAGATTGTTTCGATGTTGCTGTTTATCAATATACCGACGTTAATATTGGAAATCTGTGGTTGTGAATAATATTAATGTACATTGGATTTCTCGCGAACTTTGCTGAACCGCATTTATAGTATAATATACTATTCTCAATAGAAATACCGCTCAAAGTTAAATCTCAACTAGCGAAGTTTGGCTCCACGTTAGGGTAAATTTATAAGCTTCCCTTTTATGGAGGTATAACAATTGTTACGATATAAAATACGAGTCGTAGTGAATTGCGATCGAACAAAAGTAAAAACCTGTCGTTCACAGTGGAACAATTCCAGGGGGTAAAATATCCACGGGATCGCAGAATCGCAATGTATGAAATGCCCATAAATTTGAGAGGGTTACGACCGCGAAGGATCGATCATCGACGATACCCATCTTTCTCGCGGCTACACCCCCCCCCCCTCCCTCTCTCTCTCTTTCACTCCCTCTCTTATTTTTTTTTTTACGTTTGCACGACTCGCCGCGAGACGAGCTCTTCCAAAGGAATCCGCGATTGTCGATGCGATGATTTATCGAAATTACAGCCCGGCTTACCGCGGAAAATATGTACTCTGGCCGATCGGTGGAACGAATGCTCCCGCCTGGGTTTAATCCGGAAGATCGATTTAGTCGGTTAGGAGAGGAAGAGAAAGAGAGAGAGAGAGAGAGAGAGAGAATAAGTAAAGGGTTGAATAACGCAGGGAATAAGTGAGAAACGAAGGGAATGAGCGATTGTGATAAGGAGAGAGTGAGAGAGCGCGAAAAGAAATAACTCAGTGAATTAGGGAGGAAAAAATGCAGAGAATAAGTGAGAAACAAGGGGAATGAGCGATTGTGATAAGGAGATAGTGAGAGAGTGCGAAAAGAAATAACTAAGCGAGTTAGATAGGAAAACATACAGAGAATGAATGAGAAACGAAGGGAATGAGCGACTGAGATAAGGAGAAAGAGTGAGAGAGCGCGAAAAGAAATACCTGAGTGAGTTAGAGAGGAAAAAATGCAGAGAATGAGTGACTGAATTGAAGAGTGAGTCAGGAAGAATGAGAGGGAACGAGTTAGCGAGGGAAGGAAGGAAGGAGCGAGTGAAAAAGGGAGGGAATGAGTGAGAATTGCAAGTGGAAAAAGGAGCGAGTGAGAGAGTAAGAAAAAGAGGGGGAGAGAGAGAGAAAGAGAGAGAGAGCAGCCTTAGCTCGAGGGACAGATAGTTAATCATCGAGATGGCTTTGTCGTCTATGAGCAGATTCTGTCCTCCGGAAGTGCTCCCGATAATCGCATTGAACCCTAAGCAAGCAAGCCTGGGGATTTTTGAAGATCCCAGGGCGGTGCTTTTAGGCGATTTCCATCGAAACTTGCACGGGGAAGTCGTTCGAAATATGGAACGGGCGTGGAGAAATACACGAATGCATGAATCTTCGAACTTTGGATGGACAGTTTTTTTTTCCTTTTTCTTTTACTTTCTTTTTCTTTTAATTTACTTTTGGCATCGATCACTATGGTCATCTGGCCTATGACCTACTGTTTAAGGAGGCTTTCGAACTACCAGACCTATGGTATACATATCGCACGAGAAAAGCGCGGGCGGAATTCGAACTCAAATCTCCCGCGTGGAAGTCCCAGTCTCTATCCACTGCACTATCATA
Organism: Ampulex compressa; assembly: GCA_038496175.1. Lineage (NCBI taxonomy): Eukaryota > Metazoa > Arthropoda > Insecta > Hymenoptera > Ampulicidae > Ampulex > Ampulex compressa. Next base: position 14,930 of record JBCFXI010002769.1, read on the forward strand.
GCTCTTCGATGGAAACCCAACAATCGACTATCGTGGCCCATCGAGATTCTTATAGTTATATATAATAGTATAATATTAGATTATATATAATAGTATTAATTATAGTATAACATTAGAAAAGTTAAACGAGCTTTGCCAATGCTTCGTATGTCACCACAAATTGATACGATATACTTCAATCATCAGTGCGCCGCAAGTGGCATCGAAGTGATTGTAAGAAAATTCAAGAGGACTGCCTCTGATTCGAATTCTGGATACCAACAGAGGCGTTCCGTTATTTGCCCGACAGTAATTATTTCATGCTCGCTACGCGCCATTTCTCTTCTCCTCTTAACCGCGGCGGAGATAAAAATCAAATTTAATAAAACCGCTCTTATTGCACCGCGTTTATCACTTTTAGTACCTTTATTATTTAATCAGCCATAAACGGATTATCGTTAACGATATTAAAATACTAATTAGATTTTCATGCAGGTGGATCGATACGACCTTGCTTCAACGATGAAAGCGTAGATTTCAATGAAGCCCAAGACAAGAGAACATTTGAATTGCGCATCGTCGTCGCTCTTCAAAACGACCGATATTTCCCTTGTAATGTGTATCCGACAATAAGCCATCGATACGCCCCTCCCCCCCCCCTTCTCCGCCCATCGAAAACACGTACGGACACGCATACCTCTTACTCCTGTTTACTTCCTGCCCCGCACGAAAACCTGTACATCGCTGAACAAACCTCTCCAGCGCGCTGGAAAATACCTTACGTTCCTCCTGGCCGCGGAAATCGATAATGCACCGTGCGGCTCCCGTGGGAATGCATGGGAAAAATAGCGCAGACCGCCATTAGCCTTTCGCAAGGTACGCGCGTCCTCTTCCTCATCCTCTTCCACGGCGCGGCGCGTATAATACGCGCGATATCGAATGCGAGGGCAACGTATGTAAATGGCCAGCGAGTTTAATTCGAGTGAGTCCGGGGGGAAGGAATGGGGAATTTGTTCGAGAGCTTTTACCATCCTACCAGTCGCCTCGGTTCTCCAATCGATTGATAAACATGCAATGTTTAGAACTATTCTCGTGTTCTTTTATTTGTGCTGATAGGATACTCGAGGTGATGAATTGGTTGTATGAGAAAGGTTTAATTTAGGGGGTAAATCGAGAGGATTTATAGTTAGGATAGGGATTTTCTTTTTTTTTAAACTCATTTTTGGGCAGTGACCGATAAAGTTACTTGGCCTGGCAGGTCTACTGTTTAAGGTGAGTTTCGGACCACCAAATATAGGAATTAATGTGTAAAACAAGTATCGTGATCTGAGTGTAATTGTAAGTATGAAACAAGGTGGAGCGAGGGAGCGATGCTTGTATATTGAGACCGAAGCAGGAATATTCCTGAGAGATTACAGCAAAAGTCTCTTAGAGTTCTCCACGCGCCGCCTTTGATGGATCATGACCATCAATTCTTGAAAGTTCTCGCGATCCTTCGTTCACTTTCCAGTGTCCCACGATAAAGTCCGATCTCTTACTCGGGACGTCGAGCAGAGATCCGTTCTCTGTTCGCGGAAAGTTTCCACTTACGGATTCGGAAGCTCCCGCCGGTTCCTCGTATATTTTATATTACCGATAATCCATCGATATTTGTCGATGGCTCGTTGGATCGATGAATGACGAATCGTCGGATAAAGTGTCGACGAGAGCTACGTGTACGATAAACCCAGCTCTCGCGTTAACGCGTTGATCGCCCGGCGTCAATCGAAGTAAATAGCGCGATATGATTCTCCGCTACCCCTAGTCGAGGCTTTTTCCGCGTTTCAATTAATTTACACCCGAGCAGGCATTCGTTTATCGGTAGATATTTTATGGTTACTTGACCGGGTCATTGCCCGATCACCCTTTGGTTAAGCATTTATATTCTTTAGATAAAATGTTCTTTTCGTATTACATAAGAGAATATTTTAGAAACAGATTTAGATATAAATATCGTACAATTTTTTTGGTATAAATACATTTTGCATTTTATTATTTTTATATCATTGTTGGTAGAAGTATATTTTTAGTCTTTGTCTACCTTACAGTTTATCGTTGCTTCATTTTTTAAATTTTATACGATGTTTTCAGAACTGATTTAAATGTATATTTAATTTACTTTTTAATTTATTAATTAATTTAAATATATATATATTTAATATATATAATAAAAAAATTTTAGTATAA